>JAQBSW010002283.1:0-106470 GCA_029291075.1 Eudiplozoon nipponicum
ATCATCATCATCATTTCCAGCCACACAAAAGTCAAGTGACTAATGTTTCACTGCCATATAACCATAAGGAGTGAAAAAAGTATATAAGTGAATTAAGATAAATTATTATTGAGATTTACGAGAGAGGGAGAGGGGTAGAGAGAGAAGGAAAACCTTGCTACTATGAGTAAATTTATCAGGATAACTCACAGAAATGAGGCAAACTAAACCTCTCCACAACACCATTATGGCCAAGTTAGCATTCGGGCAAGGCGACATCAGCAACACAGCTTCCTTGCGGATTTCACCGTATCACGTCATAAACAAACCGAACCTCGCAGCTAACTTTGCCCTACTAAGAAAAGAAAGTTACGAAGATGATTCTACTATAAATCTGCAACAAGATCGCCACTGAGCTCGATTCGCTGCCATATCGCTAAGGGTTTCTAACCAAGAACTGTGATGTGCACGAGGACCCCATCCCGGCAGACGAGTGGATCCTATACTACCCAATTTGGATGTAAGTGACTTTAATTGTTTCTGCCATGTCAAAATCTGCCCATCTTGTTTCTTACGCCAATTTGGTGCTGGATGAGAGAACAGAGCTCTATTGGGCAATCGGAATGAGGGCATACGCAAAACGTGACCGAGCCAACGAAGTTGATGGAGCCTTATTTGCTTTTCTAAAGACGAGCACTTATTGTCAGATCCAAAAATACGTCTACGGATGTCAACGTTAGTTATTCGTTGTTGGTAACCAACATGTGCTATACTTCTCAAACAACGATGATCGAATGCCTGTAAGCGTCTCAGATCATCAACTCTAAGAGGCCAAGTTTCACTAGCATATAGTAACACTGCGCGTACAGATGCATTGTAAACACGATCTTTAAGGCAAAGTGAAATATTCGCGTTTCTCCATAAATGACGAAGGTTCGAGAAAGCTACTCTAGCTTTCGCGATCCGTATTCTCACCTCGTCGGACATATTGCCTACGTTATTGATAGAGCTCCCAAGATATGTAAACCTGTCGACTATGTCAAGATCTTCATTCTGCAGTCGCAACGTTGGAGTGAGTGGTGGGTGATCCTGTAACAGTATCTTGCATTTAGAGGGTGCGAATTTCATACCGAAAGACGGAACAACGTCTGCTAATCTATTTAAGGTGGTCTGGGCAGCATGCTGATTGTCGAATAATAGTAAGATATCGTCCGCATAGTCAAGATCGACTAGTTTATCTCCGGCATAATAATCTGAATGCTCCGTGTTGCGTAGAGTTCACCATAGAAAATATAGGTCTGAAAGGAGGAAGTCTATCATAGCTGGTCATTTTGTGAACCTTAGCCAATCCAAATAATATTGGTGGTGTTGAACCTATTGGCTTTGCATTTTTACATTCTGTAATAAATGCAATTTTGTCCTCTAAGTCGATTTCTTATTAAGCTTCGACCTTTGAATTAATTCTGTTTAGAATCTTCGCTAAAGAATTTTTAAATTTATCTGTTGTACCGCATAGTACCTCTTCGCGTTTAAATTTTGTTTTGTCGTTAATAATTTTTATCATAGCTTGTGTATATTCCGTAGAGTTCGTTAACACTACGCCTGTCCCTTTGTCTAGCTTCATGAATATGATTTGTCTGTTTCGCTGTAGATCATTTAGTTTCTCCAAATGCTTTCAAGTAACCAGTTTATTGACTCTGAATTTGCGCACATGTTGGCTATATGCACTTCGGATTTCCGATTTGACATATATATATATATATATATATATATATATATATATATATATACATAGTTGAATGATTATATAAACGTTTTCAGTATAAACTAAACATTCCATAAGATTTAAAATGCATTTCATAAATTAGACAGTGTATTTTGCTTATTGAACATTCGGTAAGCAGTTATTGCCTTTGCGCGATAATGACTGAAACCATAGGATATTTCCTTTAAAGTATTATAGTTCGTCAATTACACCAACAGAGCGCGCATTACATGGAGATTTCAGTTATATACCAAGTTACGATTTTTTGTTAAGTTATATGTCTTACAACGACAGATTGGATAAGGCTAGTTTGAACATCAGGCGAATAGCGATACCAAATAGCATTCACCTGAAGAAGAGACTGCACTAGATGATATATGTTTGCAATGCGTGACTTCGATGGCATAGTGGATCAGTTGTTAGATTATGAAACAAATTCCTTCTGGTTCAAATCCCTGTCGCAATAGGTCTCGAAACTTCTTGATGAATGCTTAATAAGGAAGAAGCCGATGTAGTTCATGACTTGCATTTGATAACTTATAACTGCTCAGTTTATGCCGACAACATATATGTGTATAGATATCGGCTTATTAGTCAATTATTTTTATGTTCACATTTATTGTTCCTGACGTTACCGAAAAAATCATTATAATGTGAGTATATCCAAACCAAAGCCTAATCTGTCCCGACTCTTACCAATTCAAAGTCAATTTTTTTAAACTGACACCAAAAGATCGGTAGCTTTTGCATAACATTTCTACGCATGGAGCCAGCGTTATTACTTAGTAGTTTATAGTTTCTCTGAATGCTAAATGGGCATCCCGAAACTCTGTCATATTTGGAAAAAACAATTCGATAATTACTGAAAGTATATAGCCATCATCCCGTTTTATGTGAAGCCTCGCGTTCGGTTTAACTAACAATAAATGAGTAGTGACGGAGTGGGAGAAAGCATGCTAGATATGAAACAAAAGTTTGGACTGCTAAAGAAAACTTTGGCCACTGGTGCCTCGGCGGATAGTGCTCATCAGTCTTGATTGGCAGGTTATTCAAGAAGAGGAAAACTCTGAATAAAAATCATCCCCACTAGGAATATGTGCCCCAGTGCTCTTTAACAGCCTACATGTAACGATGACAAATATGAACAATAATAAATCTAAACTGCATCGGCCGTCGCGCAGCATTAAATGGGCCACCTTAACTGCGGAGTTTTTCAGAGTGAATAAGTCAAATCAGGCTAATGTGGAAGCCATTAATTACGTACATATGTCAGTATAAACTAAGAATTGTATAGTGTAGAAAAGGCAATTCATCCAGTAGACCGGTTTCGTCCTTGTTGGTAACTCATCATGTACTGGCCAGAATTTGCCGCGGACATGGCCAATACATGATGAGTTCCCAATAAGGACGAAACCGGTCTACTGGATGAATTGCCTTTTCTACACTATACAATTCTTAGTTTATACTGACATATGTACGTAATTAATGGGTCAGGTGTTTATATCAAGACCGCAAACTTGATAATAATAATTGTTATCACCACCCGCGCAACCAATATTCGTTTAATCTGGAAGCCTTCAGTTACGTTTCTGCCGCTTTTTCTTCACCTAAATCTTGTCAATTTACCAATAGCGCCCATTTAGATGCTAATGATATAACAGATGTTGTTCAAATATCTGAACCCAAATTTGAAAAAATAGTTCAAATAAACTACCATTTATCAAAGTTAGATTAGGTTTTCACGTCACCGCGAACATTTAAATAGATTTGGCAACAAGTAGCACTAGGGTTTGTGCCGCATAAATTAGAATTTGATACGCGTTGTAGAGCTGAAACAAGAACGCAGGATCCTACGGGTATCAAAGAACTGGGAGCAAAATTCTTATCTACGCGTTATTGACTTCGAATTTCAGATACGACAGAAATTTTTCAGGCCGGACAATAACGAGTCGGTATTGCCCATAAATTGAAACTTGCTTAACTGGATGGATCACTGAGAACAACTGACTTACAGCGACATATCTAAAAACATCTACAAAAAGCAATTATAGAAACCGTAATTAACTTCGCATTTTCGTTTTTCAGCAACATGGATGCCTTCTTCTCCAACTTAAGTTCTCTACCACGTAAAGCAAAATGGTTCATATATAGGCTTGGTTATTGGTGAGATAACTTCTCAAGTTTGGTGCCTTTTATTGACGCAGAATTCCATTTAGATAGGTAAAATGCTCAACGATAATGGTGAACAACTGTTGGACAGCTGCGTGGACTACAGATTGAATCTGAGTAGCACAATCTTTAGACGTGCTGTAAGCGTTGCGCACAATGACATTCTCCAATCTGTGAACATCTTTGGGCTCAAATAAACAATGTCATAATTTGTTATAGATAATGGCATTCATCCAGGACCTTTGCTCATTTTGAAAGACGTATGTCGACTCGGACAATGCGCTTATTCGTTCTAGATTTTTAACTAAATCTTCAGAGCACCAGATTCCGAAGCAGACATGCCCAGGTTAGAGCCCTGTCCACGGCAAATTCTGGCCAGTACATGATGAGTTCCCAATAAGGACGAAACCGGTCTACTGGATGAATTTCCTTTTCTACATCATACACTTCTTAGTTTATACTGGCATATGTAAGTGATTAATGGGTCATGTGCTTATTTTAAGACCGCAACCTTGATTATAATAATTGTTATCACCGCCCGTGCAACCAGCGTTCGTTTAATTATATAAATGCGCTTATTCGTTGTAGATTTTCGCTCAAATCTTCCGAAAAGCAAAATTAGAATGAACTTGAAATAGATTTAAGGAAACTTAAATAGCCGTCATTCTAAAAATATTACGATTTTATAATATCGATGTAAACGCTTCTTTATGGAGAACACTCAAGCGTACTGCGGACAAAGAAAAGATCCGCTATGCACAATGCAAGTACCACTGCATGTGGCATTGTGGAATCTCGTTGGATTAGACATTGACTACGTGAAGTATTTTGAGATTCTCGAAGCCATGCGCCAAATTCCTGCTAGCTGGGCTTATAACATTATTCCTAGAGATATGAGACGCAGACTTAAACAGTTTAAAAGAAAATCTTGAAGACATTTTGACCAGAAAGGCTGAGGAGGTGTAAGAGCGTTCACAGCAGGTAATAGCCGATGCTTGCTCCAACTTATTTGCGCAACAACTTTGAAAGGATTAAAGATTAGCTGATCGAAATCTTATCTTGACAATGATATAATATACAATAAAATATGTCGTCCTAACAAGTGAACTAATCCACAAAATGAAAATTTTTCTTGGGCACTAGCATAAGTGCCTATCCGCAAAAATATTCTTGTATCACCAATATGGAACGCTAATATCGGAGTTAAAAGTTCGGAATGCAAATTTCGATTAAGTACAGCAAAGCTGCAAACCCCAATGATCCGTTTCTGACATTATTTAAGGATAATTTTTGTGGCGTTGAATAATATTTTTCATATTATATGTAATGGAAAAACCATACCGATTGCCTCGAGTGGGTCAGATATCGTTCCTATCCGCAAATGAGGCAATCTGAACGTGTGCGATTGTAGTGTATGTTGTAGTATATGCTTGACTCCATTCATAGTTAGCCCAGATGAAATTTTATACATCATATTTTAGCTTAAGACAAGTACTTAAGCAGCGCCGTGGATATCGCCATCGAATAATAGCCGTTCTGTAGACATAAAGAGTATTTTTGCCACAATGGATCGCAGTGCTCTGTTCGATAGTCAGTCTAAAATTGGTGTTGCCAAATAAATTTGACAATATTATACGTGCCAATTACAGAAACATTTCTGGTCGCCTTATGGTTTGTAATGAATTAGCACAACTTTATTACTACCAATGATGTCTATCGGGTGATCACTATCTACAATTTTGTTTGATTTCGTAATAGATGCAATGATAAACTATACTTTTCCAAGCGTACAGGACGCACACATCGAAGTTCTCCCAGATTAATCAATCTTAAGCATGCAGACTTTATTTTATAATCTTTCGATAACTGAGATTCTGCCCAGGCCAACTTGAATATATTAATCGTCGTCTTTCCGTCTTTCGCCATGAACTTCACACCTTATAGACGTCATTGCATATACCAGATCACCCAACACTCAATTCAACTCTGCGACTTCGATGCGAGGATTTGAACGTAACAAACGGGTTTAACTAACATAATTGTTAGAACAACTTTGGCAACATGAGTGCTAATGTAAATATGAGAATTGAAAAATCTAGAATAGCTTGCTTCAACCTTCGCCATTGTTGGAGAAACGAAAGTACCTCAATCAACCTTAAAGGTCGTGTGAACAATGCAACCTTATCTGCAGTTTGCTTATACCCTAATGAAATTAGGTTCCTTATAGTCGAAGATCTTAGACGCTTCCAGGCATTCTGCGACCGTTGATCGAGACGCATAGCCAGTAGAGGTCACCAGTAAAGAATAAACAACTTTTACATCTTTAGACGTAACTTTAGATCGACTAACAATTGATTCTCGTTAAACAAACGGAGAACGTTCCTTCAACTGCGTTGGCGCATTGAAGTATGCCGTCAATTTGACTGTCCAGTACAGCATTATATTTTTAGCCAGCGAACAATATTTGTGTAAGAAACACGATGTACTGATTTTTATATGAAAAACCAGCTAAAGTCAAACACGATCAAATGGAATCCATTCGTCTACCAGCATCAGGTCAACGTGCTCATCATAGATCTTCGTTGAAATCCCTGTGCAACATGACATCGAATCATGCTCAGTGGTGCTCTTGTTGCAGACTTATAGTAGAGTCATTTTTAAACTTTCTCTTCTTATTTGAGCAGAGTTAACCGCAATGAAGCTGTATTACTAGCGTTACCTTGCCTTTTTATTGCCTTGGCATAAATTTTGCCGTTTAGACGCCTCAGATTCCTGCTTTTAGTGTGTTGCCTAGGTATTTCCATCTGAACTAAGCCAAAATTTACTTGGAGCTTTACAGGCCCAATGGAAATGCGAGTGCACGAACAAGTTGTTTTTGTTTGCAAGGTGCTGAACAATGTCGATCTATTGCAATCGCTTCCAAGTAGGAAATCACACTAATACGTATATCTCCAATTAAAACTAAAAAGCAACTTGTTTGCATGTCGCAATTTTCAAAAGACAAAATATTTTTAACTCTGGATGTACGAGTAGCACAAAACGTATTTTGCACCAACCAGATTGGTATGTACTACGACAAGCGCGAAAAAGACTTTTCAAGCCCTATGCAAAACTGTGCTTAGTTACGCTTTGTTCTTTTTGAACATTTGGAACTAATACACATTTTTATCTGAACAAATGTTATGCATGGACATGAACAATGCCTGCCAATGAGGAAGGTAACATAATAAACTGAAATATATGGAAACTATGACATTTAATAAATAATTCTTGACTAGAAACGAGGAGTTAGGCATTAATCTTTAATGTTTTAAAACATTTCTGACATGACATCATGTCAAGATTCATTTTTGTTAGGCAAATATTACTAGTAAAACTGAATGTCGTCATTGAAAATCACCATAAAAATTCAAAATTTCGATTAATAAATCAGATAATAGATGCGGGAGAGCGGCTAAAAATCAAATTGGCTATGCGAAGCACACATTACAGGGCAGGATAAAGTGTGCAGACCAAATGAAAGACAACGAATACAATGTTATTGCACATACTCGTGCAAAAATGTTTATCAGGTAGAAAAATGTGCTCTTCTCGCAATAAACAGCCAAATACAATGTAAATCAGTTCAAATCGAGACGCATGAGCACCAAAGGTCAATGTAATATCAACAAAACAAACTAAGATGTCCGTATATGGATTAAAATTGAAAACAATTGCACGTAATGGACATGTCATATCAAGTAACAAATTAGTTCGTCTATAACCAAGATGGAATACAAAAGCCAGTATGAAAACAAGGCGTATCGTACTTACCGGCGAGGCATCGGTAAGTGCCTCCGCTAGAGCCAAACTCCATTATGAAACTTATCTAGTAATTTGAAACAGATTTAAGGTGCCATCTCCTAGGCACATGTGTATTTGACCACAAAAAGGAAGGCAAGACACTGATCACTCAAGGGTGTTAAACAAAATCATGGATGTAGACAGTGTCAAAGTATCGACTAAATGCAGTTGAATGCAGAAAAATAGCATGGTAAGAAGTACCAACTTCATAATATCTCTCTCATTACCCAACCGATTTAAGTTGATTCGGAGCGGAAGATAAGCTCCTACCACGAAACTGTCATTAGTCACGACACACACACACATACGAAGACGCGTTAATGAGTTTACCGATTTTGGTATAAAATCCGGGTACTTTGTGAAGTTCTTGTTACGAGCTACGACAGGCCAAATGTGTATGTGCATTTACATTAATGGTTCACAAGTAAGCATTCGTAAGACACTCATTGGAAAGTTTCGTAAAACTAAACGAAAACAGACGCAATGTAGTTGCCGCTTACGCAACAGACACGGTGCACTAAAACCAGCCTATCACACATTTTAGAAACAAATCTCCCAACTAGCCCGAAATATTCACAGATAATCGTCTGTGAGCATGCAATAGAAAACAAATTTCAATTAGCAAAAACTATAGCTACTTGCTGCGTAAATCATTTAAGAAGGTTTTTAATTAAAAGTACACCTGCAATTTAAACTGTCAGTCAGCGAAATTTTCACCAATTATGCCTCAATCGTAGAAGAAAATTAACAAGAGTCGTTTCTGGAATCAAATAGAGACCAACTCCAAATAAGTACAAAGTAGAATGATGTTCTACTGACGTAATTTGAAAATTCAAAATCTGTCTTTTTTATTAATCAAAACCTGAATTTTCAAAAATGCATAAAACGGCGCCAATAACAACATGGGAGTTTAAAATTTTATTTGTCATTTTGTAAGAAAAAATGAACGTCATTACCATTATAAAATAAATTTCAATCTAATTGGAAGGAGAACATCGATACTATAGAATGTCACATTATTACTGGAAAATAACCAACGGTTCCTACGTTGACACAGTCTAAGTTTAAAAAGCGACCCGGATAAAAAAGCATATATGATAAAACATACAATAATAATAATAATACACATTATCACATGGAAAATAATAAAAAACAAACGTTTATTCAACGCTCCTTTATGACCTAAGACAAACCCCAATCAATTCAAGTGACGTGGTAAAAGCTGGAAAATGGTTACCATCATTTGCGCACTGACGCTAGGAATACTAATCTCTAGTGAAGTACCGAATATGAGCAATTTGTGAGCAAACCTCGCTTGTCTGAATGGCTAATTCGGTGTATGTGTAATTTTCTGTGTGCGTGCATCATCTAACGCGTTTCAAACAAGCTGACAATAATTTGATTTGCCATTGTCAGAGTAAAATTAGGCGACTACATTTCTCCTTGGTATTCAACTTACTCCGTTTTTTCTACGGTTTTAGTAATAAAAAATTGTGCGAACCCCAAATTAACTCTTTCTCCATATAAATGAGCATTGGTTGCGTGGGGGGTGACAAAAAATAATTAAATAAAGATTGCGATCTTGATATAAACAACTCTCTTTTTGTCAAACATTTGGCAGTATAAGCTAAGCATTGCATAAATTGGTAAAGGCAAATCATCCAGTAGACCGGTTTCGTCCTTATTGGGAACTCATCCTCCATTGCCCAGAAATTGCCACGGACAGGGCTCGAACCTGGACAGATCGGCTTCGAAATCTTTTTCTCTAACCACTATGCCATACTGCCACACACTACAAAAATTTTCAGTTTTATACTACCTAATGTTTCATGGTTAGCCTTTACTTTATTAGGTGGATCCTATAAAGCATCCCTTCAAACCTACAGTTCAGACTAACCATACCCAATCGGCCATAGAACAAGCATCACAAAACATGGAAAGAGATGCCATATAGGTTCTCACTGTAGGAAAGTCTAACCTATAAACATTAGTTACTGAAAATATCTGTGTAGTATGCGGTAGAGTGGCTCAGTGGTTAGAGCAACTGATTCTGAATCAGACTTGCCAAGGTTCGAGCCCTGTCCGCAACAAATTCTGTAGAGTGGGCGATGAGTTCATAATAAGGACGAAACTAGTCTACCAGATGAATTTCCCTTTCTACATTAAAGAATGCTTAGTAAAGAAAGAAAAAGGTATGCAGATAAAGGGACTGGTGTTGAAATCAATATCGCAACATTGATTTAAATAAATGTTGTCACCGCTCGCACAACCAATCTTTGTATTTGCCACAAGTTGTGTTTTGTTCCTGTGCGTATTGTGTCAACCCTGAAGATGAGACTGGAAATTCGGTCTCGAAAATTTGGAAAAAGAACAATGGAAAATCTTGTTCCAACGTCGTTTTTAGACAATCAGCTAATGGAAGGCTTAAAAAAGGAGGGACAAGTGAGAACCCATCAATTGAGGCCAAAAATTACATCACCTGAAAATGATGAAAATTCAAGATTTTACAGACCTAAGAGTGCTGTCAATTGTCCCGCACAAGATAAATGCGGTCAAATCCACAACAAGAAGGGCAGCAATGCGCAACGAGATTCATCTTTTAAAAATCTTAATATAACTAAATGAAATACCATCATAAATACAAGGTATTAAACCTGTTGGACTGAAGTTTTGAACTACGATGAATAGGAAATAAATTTTTGTATTACAGATTAAAATCAATATACAACCGAAAACACAACGCGTCAGAAGATTCAACAGACAAGCAATGGTGGCGAAAGCCTTTCCTATTCGTAATAACGGAAAAAATAATGATTTAGATTCTCGCCGCCGTTTGCCTGTGCAGGACAATTGATAGCACTCGTAGGTCGGTAAAATCTTGAATTCTTTACATTTCCAGGTGCACAGATTGTGTTTGGCATTGATTGATGGGTTCTCACTTGTCTCTTCATTCTGAGTGCTATCAATTGTCCAGCCCACGAAAACGACGGCGAGAATCTAAACAACGGGGACAGTACTAAGCAATTTGCATCAACATTTAAAATTATGATTTTATTTACACAACTGTGGAACAATGAAAACCAATAACATTATGTTAAGCAGGAAAAAGGTTTTAGACTAAATTCACAAATCTTGTTTGTTCGCCCCATAATAACACTCGAAAATATGTGTGCGAAGTTGACGTGAATTTACTGAAAATAAGAACAAGCTGCCTAGTTTGAGAACAATAAAATATTATGAAAAACTTAAAATTGCACGCCAATATACACCGAATTACCATTTCAATCTTCATGCCTTACGTCACGACAAAATATTGAAGCTTTGGTGTACAAGCAAATTTAATATTTACATTTTATAATTATAAAAAATTATACACTTCAGCATATAACATACACACATACATACATGCATGCACACGTACGCACATGAACATGTAGGTATGTGCATGTAAACCTGGTACTTCAATAGACTACTTCTTCAGTATCTTATTTAGATTTGTATCGCCTTAATTGTAGCACAGTCTTATAATTATTCAATTTCATTTGTAGAGAACTTATAATTCTCGTTGGTCTAATTTAATATAGCTACTTTTATCATTAAAAACCGGTTGATAGAGATATGAAAATGAATTAGTAGACCATGAGCGACGTTTCAGAATGTTTTGTTTAGAAATTGTAGGCCACACTCCGACAGCAAAGTTGCATATTTACTAATTGATCTTTTGTTATGTTACATATTTGTGGTTCATTAATTAAAGCTTCATTCCATTGATAATATCATGTTTGATTAATTAGAATATTATTCACGTGAAACGTCATGTTTTAACATCACGGAAATTCTATTGCTCATGCAATATTTAGGCATAGTTTATGTGTTATCTACAAGATTTATACTAAGCAAAGCAATTATAATATTGCTTAGATGTTAATTCAACAGTGAAACGCTTCTAAGTCGTGAATGTGGTTACACGCATACAGACATACCAGGAAAACACATATATCAACACATGCATATATGAATACATGCATAAATGCATAAATATAATAATCATATATAAAAAAACCGTGTACACATCAAAATAAACGACAAAAATACACAAATATCAATATATATATATATATATATATATATATATATATATATATATATATATATATATATATATATATATATATATATATAGACGTGAATACACGCATACATTCAAACAACAAACCAACATACAATCTTGCATACACCCATATACATACATAGATGCATACATAAATATATACAAACATATAAGCGTACATACATACATACATGCACATATAGACACACATACATACACTCATTACTGTGTATATTTATATAGGAGAAAGAAATACATTTTTCAATGGAATAACATTTAAAATAAACATTTATATCAGTATGTAAAACCAATATTCTGGGTTCGCTATTCTTTTCATTTTAATTAAATAATTAAATTACTTTTTGTTATACCAGTATCAGTTAAGCCAAGACCATCTTCCAATGCCGCAATAAATAATTATTCTTCCTCGCAAAGCCATAAGATGGGCCATTGATTTAATTTTTAATGTCCTTAAACACTGGTTGTGCCATTTTTAAGACACGACTGTTACGTTTAAAGTCTTGTAGATGTTTTACTATATATATATATATATATATATATATATATATATATATATATATATATATATATATATATGATTGTGTGTGCGTGCGCGTAAGAAGGAGTATATAGACGGTAGATATTACTTTTCAATTCATAGAATTCGAGTTCTAACAGAGTGGGATAATTCGCATCTTAATGCAAATTTATGATTGACTGGCATACGTCAAATTTAAAAAAACAGAGAGACAAATAATTTTATATTAAAGAAATCAAAATTAAAAAGCAAAATGATGTAGAAAAACAACTCTTTTTCTTTTAACTAGTACACACTCAACATACTCAGATAATATCGTTTCGCCATGGCGAGAAATTCAGCCTTACCGTTACGTCATGTAAAGAATTATCACGTTCAAGCCGCTGAGACTACACTAGAGTAGGGCGGAAACCATTAAATTTTCTGTTCTTATCGAAAAAGTGAAAAAAAGTATGCTCCTACGTTCGAAGACAATCTAAAATATTTCTTAGCAAAACGGTTACCTAGGTGTAAAAGAATTGAGTTTGTGCGCGACTTCTTGTTGCACTATTATCATATCCTTGCAGAGACGATCAAGGATCGTTTTTTTCTAATTCGTACATTTTTATCGTGGTACAACAATACCTATTTCTGAGTACCTCCATCAGGCCACAACTCATCACGCCAAAGAAAGACAAAATAACAAAGCTTCATTATTAAAGCCGATGAAGATACACGAAAGTTGGTATCGAAATATCCAAATATAATATTTTAACTGGAACAAAAAGGCCTGTTAACCTGAACAAGGATCAGGTTATGGTATCTAGGTTGTACAAACCATTCTATCAATAAACTGACAAGAACAAATTAGACAATATTATCAACAACTTCGAGTATGTTAAATAAATTGGTCCACCTTCTAAAGCACAAAGACTTAATAGACCAAATTTAAAGTTGCAGTGTCCATGGGATCTCGCAACAATTAATGATGACGACACTGTAAAGTAACATAAATTAAATCTCAAGAAAGTGGAATAATTTATAGGAAAAAAGTACTATTTGACGAGAATTGTAACATACATCCAGCAAATTAAGAAGATCACACACTTTGTCAACAATTCATCAGTTAACTGTATCGGTAGCAAGGATCATTAAAAATACAGGCTAAAAGTAAATAAACTATTACACACATACAGATTAAAATCATTGCAAAACACATTTGTAGAAACAAATTTGCTCAGCAATAGATTAAGGAAAAACCCTTAAAAACAGACTAGGATTATTTGCATATTTTTGACTGCGGAGGATTAACATATATGCATTAGGCATGATTCACCCAGTAACAATTTAGTACATTTAAGACAAGGAGGATAGGCAACGTCCTATTGACGTTCCTATAAGAGTCTTAATTTGTACAGTGTGCCGCATTGTCACACAATTGAATACATAAGATTTATACATATATATATATATATATATATATAATATATAAAGGCAGAGTTTAATTCTATTAAATGTTGGTGTAAACATAGTATTCCATTGGACAGGAAATGCCTTTCATCTATGAAGCCAGAACTACATCTTCCCGCACACACTTCAATTATGGCCATAGTTGCTGTGGGCGGAAATCCAAATTTACTGTACATGATTCACAGCCATACGGCTTACCCACGACGCCGATTTAATATTGTGCATGACACCAACAGAAGTCCACAAGAAACCAAACTAGTCAAACACAGTTGGCATGACAATTAAACAATAATTGATTGCGCGGGTGGTGGAAACAATTCCTTAAATCCAGTTTTCGAGCTTGAAGTAAGCAACAAACACATTTTATTTAACCAGTCGTCAAAACATCATAGCAAAACTACCGCCACTTGCACGCAACGACGCGTTTCGACCTTTCATGGTCACCATCGGAGTATGACAGCAAGCTAACAAGTGCGTGAGACTGGCGGTAGTTTTGCTATGATGTTTTGACGACTTGTTAAATACAATGGGATTGGTGTTTATTTGAAGCTCAAAAACTTGATTTAAAGAAAGGAACAGTTGGAATGAAACAGCATTGCATTAAATACGCGTATAGCGTGGCATGAGGCATAAGCTGTGTAGCTATGTACCAAATGTTCGACAGCTTGATTCATGGCTGCAGCATTGCCAGCAACCTATAAAAGACAGGAAATATGAACGAAAATAGGATTATTAAATGCTAAAATCATTTATGCCAAATTAAGTGAATGCGATCAGTTTACACACACGCGTGTAGGAGAAACAACCAAAAACCAACGAATAAGAATATAAGCCGCTTATTGCCTAATGTCATCGAGGACAGCCAATCAAAACAACAAGATGTTGAGGGAATTATTAAATCACTAGATCGCCAACTTGCATGTTTGAATGAGAGTAAATATAATATATATATATATAAATATATATATATATATATATATATATATATGTGTGTGTGTGTGTGTGTTAGGTAAAATAAGATACTTAAGCACATGTTGAATGCCTTTGCGAATGTAAGCATTTATGTCACAATGCTTTTATTTATTTTGAAATAGTTTCATCATACAGATTCTACTATGCAGCACATTCATACACATTTGACGAGCTAAATGCAAACAATTTTTTTGTAAAAAGATAAAGTCTTCATCCCAAAATTAATTGTTCATTTAAATTATCGTGTAGTAAAGACTACCCGTTCTGCGAGCAAAAAAAATCTCGATCTTGAATATTTTTATCACAAGAGTATTGTAAAAATAAAAATTGAGCTTCCGCAAGTAAGAACTCTATAATTTGTAATTTCTGTGGTGGGTTGGTGGGCACAGTGCACAAATAGTTTTTAAGACGTTACCCGACCAGTCGGCAGTATTCTTTGACTAGATCCAAAGTGAACGGCACATCAAAGAACGACCCTCAAGAACTTGTCGACGCCACATATTTTTATAGATTGATGACTCCAAGTCTACTACAGTCAATGGCATAAACCCAACAGAGAATATTTATTAGCGCTGGCACTTATTGACAGTTATCACCCGGATTTCGCAAAGTTAACGGACAAGCAAAACTTCAAGTCACAGCAAGTTTAGTTTCAAGAAAAGTATCTCAAAAGAATTGTTGTTTGCCTGTATTCAACTTTTAATTGCATGAAAGGGTCAAATAGCTGAAAATTCTATTAGTCAACAAGTTGAACCATTCTTATGTTTTCACCTAAGTACGGCATAAAATCATTCGATAGAGCCCCCAAATGATCTCCTTTAACAATAAGTTAGTTAGTTACGAGGTATTAAATCAGTTTTCCGCAAATTAGTGAAATATGATACTAACGCATATTATTATGTGGCCAAAAAAACATCTATGCATTGCATGACGAGAAACGGATACCGCTCAATCAAACATGCGAACAAACAGTCAACTTCGACACCACAATTAGCGCCAAGTTTTATGCTTAAAGGAGGCATAATTAAACACAAAATGGTTTGTTACTCTTACTTAAATAAATTTTACATGCGCCTCTGCTTTATATAATCTGAAAAATTGTTTTAAAACTGACTTCAGGTACAATGTATTTTCTCGATATTGTTTTAAAAGAATGATAACTATAATTTGCCGACTCCCGAAGGTCTACAAATCCGACGAGTCCATCAGCCCATATCCGTCGTATATATTTTCAGCATTTGTTCTCTCAAAGTCTCGCTCACTATCGACGACACCGTTAGATGGTGACTTCGGCTGAAATTTATAAACAAAATAGTCAAATTAATAAAACTCCTACGACAAATGATTACAAGTGAGTTAACGTTGAGACTATACAAGCTATTGCTTGTAAAGAATCAACGGAAACAAGTAAGGTAGCTGGAGGCTAAACCGAAACATAAATGTAAACAGTAAACTCCACGGAAAATTGGGACATGAGATAAGACAAACAGGATCTCTACTAAATATTCTATGGTAGTGTTACATTTTCACGCTAACCTTCCAGTTCGTAACTTTAATAAACCGAAGATATCTTTAGTGAGCTCAAATAAGCCAACTTTGAGTCAAACTCCGGATGCAACAATAACGGATTGAGCACAAATACAAAAAAGGATAATCTAAAAGAAAAGAAAGCAGGAAATGATTTATCCCTTAGACAAATTTTATTTCTCAGATTCTTCACTTGATGATGAGTTACGCTTGACACCGTTAAAAAATATTGTACATTAAGAACCCATTTGATTTAATTTTCAACGATGTTCTGGTGCTTATTTTGTTGAATAAAGAAAGTCAATTTTACTACGGAAAACATCGCAAAACACAATATTATAAAGCAAATTGACTTTTGACATTACCTTTTCATTCAATTCTGTTGTTAACAAAAATTGCTTTGATGGTAATGCAAGAAAATACACTAAAATGTCGGCGAAGAATTGAACTGATTGAGCTTCTAGAAACGTCGTTAGTTAAGAACACTCAGTTCATCTCATCACCTAGTAATTCTGTTCTGGCTTCACTTAAATAAAACACAAATTTATTCTGTTCAACAGATAAAACCGTACATTTTTACAGTATAAACTAATAACTGCATAAGGTAGAAATGGAAAATTATGAAGTAGACCGGTTTCGTTCTCATTGGTAACTCATCAGTTAATTACTGGAATTTTCCGCGTCCGGGGTTCGAAGTAGAGTACATTCGATTCAGAGATTTTCACATACCCACAGTTCAACTCTCCGCATAATACACACAATTTACAATCATGTAAAACCTGACGATTTTTTGGTAAGACTTAACGTTATGGCATCCTGCCTGTTTTTCAAGCCAGGTCAGGGATGGCTAGTTAGAACTTCACGAAATGCCAACCAAAAAAATGAGTGTATATAGCTGAAAGTCCGTTGTGTACGACAGGGGTGGTGCAGTGGATGAGTGAAGGACACAGAAGCAAACGTGCACTGGTAAGGGGCCTTCGCGTCAAATTCTGGCAACTACATAACGAATTCTAATAAAATATGAAATAGATCTACTGATTAACTTCCTATTCTACTATCTGCACTATTTAGTCTATACCGGCATCATAAATCATCAAAATTCTGTCATATTTACCGTGGTAGGGTTTAATTATATATTCGTTCTCGGTATAAACTGCGCGTCGCATAGGATAGCAAATTCAATTTACTATTTAGACAGGTTCTGCCATCATTTGGCATTCATCAAGTACAACGGCAGTTTATGGGGGAACTCTCTGTGATACGAGGCATCTCATATCCTGTGTAGATTATTGTATTGATATGATAAATATGCAATTTGATGGCGCTCAGGCTCTTCATCTGTAGGTTCTCTTATACGCAATTCATACCTACACAAAACAGTAAAAATGTATAATTGCATGGAATGCGCGGTTTCATAGTCTTTGATATGCGTTATATGGATGTGAATCTAATAGTCGTTGGTTGAAGCACCGACCACAGAATTGGCTATAATAGGTGAGTTTCTAAACACTAAATAAATTGTTATCTACCTAATGAATAGCATTTAATGTACTATGTAATGTCGAAATTATATCTTTTTTACCTTCTTGTGGTTGAACTTCTTGAAGAGATAAAACGGCTGCACGAGTGTGATCACAAAGACCCATAGAAGTAATCGGCAAGTAGTCCTCCCAGTAACAAAATATGTAGAAACAGTAATTAAATATAGCCACGATGCTTCTATATCTAAAATCCCATAATACCTGTAGCCGTAGGAATCTCCTAGAACAATGCCGATACTGCATTCGATCTAACTCTGGAATAGATAATGCTACTCTAATTGATTCTGTCGATTGTTGTTGTCATATCCAGTGCCTAACAACTACGGGACCATAACTCTCTCTACCGTGCGCACAGTAGAATCACAATTCATTTGACGGACCATGTTTTTTTCAATCACACTGCCAAAGACTCTACCATGCGCGAAACTAACTTCTGCTTATGCATGCCAACCAATGACAAAAATTCAGCATTGTTTTATTTTATTATTAACAAAACACTTGTAGATTAGATGACATTACCTCAGAGAACACAGGAAAAATTTCAGAGCCATCTGATCGTCGACCAGCTAGCTCATGTTCTATTGGCAGAAGAACGGATGTAGGCATTACTCGAGGGGTTATGACGTAAAGTTCGTCCAATTCATCATCATGCTTAGGACCTGCATTTTTTTAATAGAAGCATCAATCAATATATAGAGCAAGAGCTATTTTTGAAAGTAAGCAAAAGAAGGCTAACATGATGTTTCATAGAAAATAAAGCATAAATAAGTCCTGTCGTTGTAGAATCATCAAATTTCAAATTCTTCCCAATCAAGAGGCAATCAAAATACATAATTTAGAAAACCACCTGCTACTCCAGCAAAAGCGCCATATTCCGGCCTCAATCGATATCAATCAATACATTTTTTGATGATAACTACCTCATTCAACATTACACTTCATAATTATGTGTTGCTCAAAGCTAAAAATGAACATATACGCTTCGAAGCATTAGACATGGTGCACCTAGTAACAAATTATTTAATGTAGGACCAGAAGGCTATGCCAAAGTCAATAAGTAGAAATTTTGTCGATTTCATGAACGAATGCGTTTTATCATAACTGTAAATTGAATAGCATGCCCAACACTGAGAATACATTTGGTCAAGAATAATTGAAACAGTAGGACCGGGCTATCCTAATTACGTAAGCATAGAAAAGCATAAATAGAACCTAATGAAAATAAAGACATTCTCATTGCGACACAAGAGCAAATTTAAAATAAAATTATGAACTACTACTGCATTTATATGCGTATGTGTATTGGTTTTAACGTCAAACTGTCCGATAATTTATTTACAGTATATATATATATATATATATATATATATATATATATATATATATATATATATATATATATATATATATATAGATGGTTTGAGGCATAGAGCGGGTGTCTACTTATGAGACGCTGGTAAGCATCATACGCATATATACATGAGACTGTAACATCTTTCGTGTTGATTTTGACATGTTTCTGATTTTGCATTACTTATCATGTTACTTGCTGTCCAATGCATAACACACGTACGTGCATAGGTTAGTTTGTCACAACCGCAAGTTTACAACGCATCAGAAGTCTCCTGAACACTTGAACGATAAAAATTAACTGAATAATCTCAACTATATGTAAGTAAATATACATAAATCTTATATTATTGATTTATGGTTTAGTGTAAGGGAGTCTATGATTTTGTGTGCGGTACCACATTGTTAGGTAAGGTTTTGTAATTAACTGACGAACGCTTTCTGAAGTATCTTTAAAGCAATATCTGACGAACATGCAAAGTTTCAATAATTGGTTGTGTAATTGCAGATGTACATTCACCATTCGGTATGACAAAGGCCTTTTAATTGTAATGCTCTTTCATTCTAGTAATTAACAGTTTGGTCATTCGGTATACATAATTTGATCGACAACTTACGATTGAACATTGGTAAATACTATTTTGTGTCAATATTAAAGACTGAATTTCTTTAATTACAGGCAAAGGAAAATGCACTATATTATATTTAATGACACTAAATTTTCATGTTAAAATTACTAATATTTTATTGTTTTGTGCTGGTAACTGCGTCCCCATTAAACGCAATGTTCATTTTGTTATTAATTTATAATTCATTCAATAAATTTCTACGGATATCCATTAGATATCAAATTATCTTTTGCATTATTCTATTCGTCATCTTTTAAATCCAAACTAACAAGTTTTTCTACAAACGAACAGCTGCAAACCGCTACTAATTGAAATTGAAATTGCATAAAACCGCAAAAACTTAAATACTGTGCATGTCAAGTTAGTTTTTGATATCTTATTTTGTTCAATTTACAATTTAAAACTTTTCAGAGTCGCATATCTATGAAAGGTTGGCAACCGTCTTTTCTATGTAATGACATGAAATAATCGTCTTAGGAGCTTTGTTGAAATATTAAAGCAGTGATCGTTACCACAAGTTCTTATTAAGTAAAGGAAATTTTTCAAAATAACGTATATATTGCTACCATTTACTGCCCCTTCACTCAGTCACGTTAACTCAAGGTTGCCTGAGGAAATCACCACTTACACTGTCGATATGAGACTCCACATTTCAATACAACTAACCTGTTTATGAATGCTACCGTCGAAGCAAAATTGTACAAAAAGTGTGCATAACAGAATAAGCTTTCGATGAGTATGAAGTATAACAAGGTCACTAGTTCATCATCATCATAACAGACAACAATAAAAAAGACGTTAATAACTGATGCCTAACTGCAATATAATTATGAGAAGAAAAAATTAAATGAAGAAAAAAATAAATTAAGATAAATTTAAAGAGAGTGATATATGATAAGGGATTTAATCAATGAGTATATTTACCTAGATAATACACAGAGGTGAGGCAAACTAAACGTCTACACACCACTATGACAAAGTGAGTTTTAAGACAAGACAACATCCTAAATGTAGCTTCCTTACGATTTACACTGTATCGCGTCATTGATTCCTCAATGGAAACCTTTGGATTCCAAGATGTTACATCAAAAGGCCACCATTGACTTATTGTTAAAACTTATTTCTTAAATACCGTTCATAAACCTGGATGAATCAGAAAACCTATAGTTTCCAAGAAATTTACGCCGATGTTAAAATATTCGAACTAGCCATTGAGTCAGTGCTTGGAACGGACAATTCGTCACGGATACTCAGAATTCAGATGGGATGTCTGATCTAATATAGCTGTTGATAAAAGCAACCGGCAGGCAAGAACACTGCCTCAAAGTTTCAACGAAGCTCACAAGACCATCAGTATCATGTCAGAACGTGGGATAGACGAATGTCTACCTGTCCAGGAGGTACTACTATAAAGTAATTTTGAAGTAAATTAAAAAGAATAAACTACCAAAAATTAACCAACCTAACAAATAGAACAATGAAAAAAGGATTTTGAGACCATAAATTAAGACAATTAGCCCAAACGTTCTATTTAAAGGGAATGTTTTTCCCGCATAACAAAGTTTAAAGTGGAAGCAACCTGTACACGAAAATCTAAATAATTTTATTAAACAATAATTGATTGCGCGGGTGGTGGTAACCATTCTTTAAATCAAGTTTGCGAGCTTGAAGTAAACACCAATTCCATTGTATTTAATCATTTGTTGAACAACATAGCAGAAATATCGCCATTCACAGGCACTGACGTGCTTTGACCTTTCATGATCATCATCAGAGTACGACGGCAATCTGACTAGCGAGGATCAAACCGCATTGAATATATATGGAGAGCAAAATTAGATATGCGGCTCTCACCTCTAGAAGTCTTGCATATGCTGTACGTAACTGTAAATATCGGCTGTACAATTCCTATGTAGTCACGAACATTAATTGTTTGTAGATTTCTCCACACCCACACACACACACACTATATATATATATATATATATAAATTTATAGACAATACAATTTAACAATAATTGTTTGCGCAGGTGGTGGTAACAATTCTTTAAATCAAGTTTGCGAGCTTGAAGTAAACACCAATCCCATCATATTTAACCAGTCGTCGGACAATATAGTAAAACTACCACCGGTCGCATGCACTGACGTGTTTCCAACTTTCATGATCATCACGGCAATGGTGAATGGACTGAAGAAGGCGACAGTCAATGTTCGCCAAAATATATTCAGGAATCCAAACAACTGAAATTCAGTCTTCGTTAGTCAAAACGTAGATAAGGTAAGTTTGCGGTAGTTCATTGAAAAACTCTTTGTGGCCTTGTTTATCATATATTCGGTGAAGGTGATTAAAATGATTTGGTGATTGTGTACTTTCTTCTGCTGCCTCGGCCCTTTGTCTCCAAGTTCATCACCGTCAACAGCATTATCATCATTCCTGACAACATTAAAGCAGTCTTTAATAAATGACGCTTCACTGCCATTTAATCATGAGACAAATGTCAGAACGTGAAAAAGACGTATCTCTACTTTTCTATGATGCGCTACTATAAGAGAGTTTTACAGTAAATGAAAAAGAATAATCTACTATAAACTAACAGCGACTGCGCTGTAATTACAGTACAACAATTTTGTGCTATTTCAATATAAATGAGTAACGGTTCACGGTTGTCTTTCAATAAATTACAAACTGGTAGTCCAAATTTAAAATAATAAAGCAAAACATCTTTTAATTTTTAATAGCTCTGCTGATTAATTGAATAATTTAATTACTAAAAGAACAATTAAAAAAGGATTTTGAGACCAGAAAAGAAGTTAATTAACCGAAACGTGATATTAAAAGGCATGTTTTTTCTAGCATAAAGAAGTATAGAGTGGAAGCGGCCTGTACATGAAAATCTAAATACGTTTGTGTTTTTTTTAAATTGTGATGATAGATGAACTGAAGAAGGCGACCGTCAATGGTCACCGAAATATCTTCAAGAAACAGACAAACTGTATTTCAGCCAGTGTTAATCAAAACGCAGATCAGGTGAGTTTGCAGTAGTTCACTAGAGAATTATCTGTAGCCTTGTTCATCAAATATCCGGTGCAGACGATTAAAATTATTTTTCGATTGTGTACATTTTTATGCCGACTCGGTCCTTGGACTCTAAGTTCATCATCATCATCATCATCTTCTTCTTCTTTTTCATCATTATCACTGACAGCTATAAAACAGCTTTTAGAAATGATGGTTCACTGCCATTTGATAATGAGACAAATGTCAGAACGTGAGAAAGACGAATGTCTACCTTTCTAGGATGTGCGACTATAAGAGAGGTTTATAGTGAATTAAAAATAATCTGCAAAATATTAACGTGGACTGCACGGTATTTCCAGAAGTAATGGTTTACGGCTGTCGTTCAATAGCTGACAAACTGGCAGTCCATAGTTAAAGAATGAAGAACATAATAAAGAAAAACGATTCTTTAATTTGTAATAGCTATCCTGAAAAAATAGATTAATTTAATTACTATAAGAACAATTAAAAAATAGCTGAGACCAGAAAACCCGATAATTATGCAAGTATGTATTAGGTTTTGCGAACTTAGTAACAAATTAGTTCAGTACCAGACCAGCAGTAGCATGAACGGAAAGTAATTCATGTTGGCGACTATTTAGGAGTTATTACGTTTAACCACTATTATATTTGGTAGAAGAATGTGGAATAATAGAACGGTACAATCTCCTAGACGAATGTGTAAACCTTTAATAGTGAAGCTAACATAATCTAAAGTCAACGACAATACGACTTCAATGCTAACTCACACTATATAATATATATACCGAGTCTGTAAAGGATACTAACACTATGGCTATTGTGTTAGTAACTGATACCTTTTTTGAAATCAATAAGTACCGGATACTAACACTATGGTTTAAACATTCGTGTAGGAGATTGTACCGTCCTATTTTTCAACATTCTTCTACCAAATATATAGTGGTTAAAGGGCGTAATACCGGCTCCTACTGATGAGTCGCCAGTAAGCACGAAACGAATGTGATGAGATTATACTTTCCGTTCATGCTGCCTTTGGTTTATCCTTCTGGTCACATCTGAACTAATTTGTTTCTAGGTTCGCAAAACCTAATACATACTTGCATATATATTAGCTCTTCGCAACAAACAGTATTTAACTGTAACCCGATAATTAACCTAAACGTGATATTTAAAAGGAATGCTTTCTTGCATAACAAAGTATAAAGTGGAAGCGTCTTGTTCACGAAAATCAAAATAAGTTTGTTTTTTCAAACTTGTGATGATAGGTGAACTAATGCATGCGACTTCGCGTGGCCGACGAAGTATCTTCAAGATACAAATCAACTGAAATTCAGCCGGTTAGTCAAAACGCAGATCAGGTCGGTATTCGGTACTCCATTGAAGAATTTGCTGTGGTCTTGTTCATCATATATCCGGTTAAAAGCCAGCTGCCTTTGCTGGTCAACGCGTGTCGCTTAAATCCAAGAATATATATTCCTTAGCTCTTGGTAGGCATTGCAGGTAAAGCAGACCGGTCATCCAAATCTAGGAAATTGCAAATTCGCGTTGTCGACACCGCTTGTGTCCGAGACACGAGCATTACTTTAAGTACACAGCGATGTGTCTGAATTGGCCAATCATGCCGGAAATGGCGATACTTCACTTTTGCTCATGCGAATGACTCAATCAAGCACTGTGTGTCATTTTGTTTATACCGTGCTAAGTAAATGGCTTTACTTTTCTCAAGCTGTAGAGCCTCAATGGGATTACGATACGCTCCGTGTAGGCAATCGGCTCCTAGCACTCGTGAACGCGTGCTAACCAACAATCAACTAACCCAGGGATTAAAATAATGAATTATTCAAAAAGCTAATAGATGTGGTCAGTTAACTTGAGCGTCACTCGTGCAGCTTAGTGATGTTAAATGATTTAAACGCAAAATCCGATCAAAACTACACGAAAAAATGAAGCTATAAACAGATGGACTCGGACAGTAAATAGCTAGTACAATAGCATCAGACACACTCATCAGGCCTTAACCTTAATATGGTCGTTGCAAACTATATTTCCATAGACAAATTCAGCAGCGTAAATCCTACAAATTCAACGATGGTGCCGCCGCGTACTCAGATCCAGCATACACTTGTCAACAGCTGATAGTTACTCTTTGTTTTGGACCGCAGAGCGAATCACTTGTGCTGCAGTTGTTCAATTTTTAATTTAATAACATTTTATCGTTTCAGGCGGTTGACCAAATTTTACACAAAAGTCCATGTGCTAAAATCCGAAATCTGTCCGCAGTAAGACTTCACAGAAGCCTGTGCTTCTGTGGAGCTCTCTATAAGTACAGCCAATGGAGTGTCCAACAGCATTAAAGACGTTAGTAAGGCAAAAGTTGAATAAGCGTCGGCCTATGCACAAACTCAACTAACAAAAAAATCCTTCAACACTTGGAACTGTTGCAAAACTGATAGATTATCGCATTCTGGTTCGCAGGCTTGGTAAGAAGCTCGCAGATGTGTTAACATACGAGAATATGAAATGACATAATATTGCTAAGAATTCTGAAATAGCCTCAGACATACCCGTCTCTTCGAATAGAAAGCACAAATCTGATGTATTGGAAAACGGAGTTACGTCAAAGAATTATGAGCAAATTCTGTTGTTAACGCGCAGCTCCTTAGACACAACCGAACTTTCCTGACTCCACCACATATCACAAATAGCGTAATTTGTCACGACAAAAATCATCAATTTTGTTACGAGTTTGACATAGAGAAACAATAATTCATTCAGTTTCTTTAGTATTGTTGACGTGTTGACAAAAGAATCTGTATAAGGTTTTGGGAATATGCCATCTTAACTAAGTGGAAGTGTACAGCTCTGATGCCCATCTACAGAAAGATGACACTAGCACTACGAACAAATTGCAATCAGTCTTCTTTTGTGTAACAGGCGATTACTGCAATCAGCCTCAGATGAATTACAGATGAACGAGGAAGACGAAACAGGATTTCACTAAGAAATAGGATACGTGGGGCGATTTCATGCACTTCACCGTTGTCTCGAATCGTGTCAGAGCTCTTTCAGAGCCTTTTTCGATTACGTATCACGTCTACGTCTGCGAAAGTGCAAATTGGTGTGTTGGCGGCTGACTAACTAACCTCGCATACGACGGTGATGCATTCTTGTTAGAGAAAAAATATTAATTCAAGATAAACATTAGTTCAGTTCAGGTAGTGTCCATTCGATGGAAGCAAAATGTCTAAAATCCGGCCGTTAGGGCTAATTTTGATGCAAAGTCTAAGAGTGTGTTAAATAGAGCGCTGCCACTAATCGCCAATTAACTCGTCTTGCAAATTAGGACATCCTTAGAGGTATGCACATTCATACAATTGCCTATGTAAAATTAAGCAAACAACCCTTAAACCGCCTGAAAGTTTCTATAGGCACCAAATCCCACATCTTCGAGTAGAGAATATTGCCCGTTTTGCTCCACGCCACCGATACATGGGAAATGACGGAATATAGCACTACCACCTGTGCATGTTTTTGAACAGATTGTATCGTTCAGTTTAGTATAGGCCACCTTCAGCTAACTATCATAACGCATTCATTAGGAATTAAATTTACGAACCGACCATTTCTATTGAGCTGCACCTAGAAATAACATTACGTACCACTGCAGTTATCAAATTCCGATTACGCTGGCTGAATCATTTTCTCAGGAGGCCGTACACACCTGCACACCAGGCCATTGTGAAAACACCGATGAATGGCTGGAATTGCTAGAGATAGCCAACTAGCTCATAGTCGGATATTAGTCACTTAATCATGCCTAGATGTAACTAGATGGGCGAAAAACTGCGCGAATCAAGGAGATAAAAACAGACAAATAGACCAGATTAATAATTTTTGCCTTATCAATATGGAATTATATACAACGCACCACACGGCAAACTTAGTTTTCCCTCTACCTATAAAAAAACATCTAAATCGAATGAGAAGGAAACGAAGTCTGAAGTGAAAAAAATTGGAGTATTTGTACTAAAAGTGCGATGAAATAACTACTAAGACAACACTCGTCAGTGGGATTCCTCATCCGACCCACCATTATCGCTATGGTTACTTCAAATTAGCCATTTCCATCATTATCGCCATCAAGAATAATAACAGCCGAAATATAAACAATAATAACAAACATTACCCAATAAAAAAGCAGAAACCATGTCAGCGAAATAACATGGAAAATGTCAATACGTATTTCAGAATAAACTGTTCCCTAAAGAATAAGTAGCCAGCTCTCTTCTGTGTACAGTATTTATCATGAGGTATCTGCATTTGTCACTCATCGAAGTTTATTCTCGACAGATAGAGAAAAGTGCAGCCAAATCAATCGGCCAATGACACAGACTAAGTGTTTAAGAAAATGGACCAACGGAATAAAAGCGAGCACTTGGCGAAATATCAGTCTGATTCTAGCAGATAAATGCATAGGTCACATACATTGATATATCACACAAAGCACGTTTTCTAGATAAAAAGCAACACCTGATTAACAGACATAAGTTCACTTTGGGTAAGGTGGTAAACCGTGTGGCAATCTGTATGGTTCACGTTGACACGACATGTGACAAGATATTAATGGTTATTACAAAAAAGTTCAATAAAACCAGCTAAGAAAACTTGATGCTTCTTCCGTACTATTTTCAACAAGAGTTCGTCTCAAGTGTAATCTTCATGTTAATCAATCAAACGGTGTTCAAATGTTGCTAGTACGATAAGTGACTAACTCGTAACGTGTCAGTCAACAGCCGTAAACAACTGGCGAGTCAGGTGTTTATATCAAGATTGCCACCTTGATTAAAAGTAATTTTTATCACCGCCCGCGCAACCAATGTTCATTTATTTATATCAATGTTCATTTCAATACCACTTCCCATGTAGCGTGATATATGTTCTACATTGACAGATTGAGGATGGTTAGTTGGAACTTTATGGCCAAAGGCTATATAGGCTCTATTTAAAGGAAAGGCTAACGAAGAGACATTAGTTAGTATAGAACAGTCAATTGTGTGAGTTTACGACAGAGTGGCTCAGTGGTTAGAGCACCAGATTCCGAAGCAGGTGTGCCCAGGTTCGAGCCCTGTCCGCGGTAAATGCTGAAAGTACGCGATGAGTTTCCAATAAGGACGAAACCGGTCTCTTGGATGAATTGCATTTTATACACTATACAATACTTAGTTTATACTGACAAATTTATTTACATAATGGGTCAGGTGTTTATATAAAAATCGCAAAATTGATTAAAAGTTATTGCCCACTTCGCACGGAAAAAAGCCATAAAGATCAGTTTACACATGGTGAATGATTGACTAGCTCCCGTTACATCAGCCATAACGTTAAGTGCCAAAATATAGGCTCGTCTAACGAAGAACGGACATACAAGAACAGGCTATCAAATTCTGCTTTAATTTTTAGAAATACCAATGAAAGTGGCCACTAAATACTCTTCCTGGCGCTTATGCATGTAAACACAATTTTTGACGCCTACAACAACACCAATAACAATATTAACAGCATGTAATACTCATTCAATATCAAAGATCTGCACTGTATGGTAAATCTCCTTTGAGCACTAAAATGCATTTGCATCAAGCTGACCGATTGCATAATTATTTGGTCTCAACAAGTAGTTACTCGAGTGCTCAAAATAGCAGCACATTTTCGTTAATATTATAAACTCATCCACTGCGCCATCCAAGTGGCATCTACAATCAATGTTTAGTTATACACAAGCTTATATTTTCTGGGTAAATTCTTCTTTCATGTGGAGCCTATTGACAAAGATTTTGATCTTAAGTTCCAACTGACCACTCCAATCTGTTACTATAGAACGGCCAGCTTGCCAGTTTGGAGTGCGACATTGAATTAAAGTAGTATGCAGGATTGTGTTGTATAAAAAATATTTGATAAGAAAGCGAAAGAAATTCATCAAGGAGACCGATTTCGCCCATATTTAACGCCCATCAGTTACTTTCAAAATTTCCGCAAACGCAGTTAGAACCGGGATACTTTTGATTCAACGTTTTGCAAGTCATCCTCTGCGTTAAACAAGCCAAGAACTACATGCAATTTTAGTTATATGTCAAAGTATAGCACAAAAAGCATAAACGAGTACAAAAGTGAAAATTGAATGTAGTCTAGGCACTTGGTGGTGCAGTGAATTGGTTGCGAGACTCTGAAGAAAATGTGCTCCAGTTTTAATTCTAGTTGCGGCAATTCTGAGAAATATTGGATGAGTGCCCAATGGGGACGAAACCAGTCTACCCGATGAATAGCATTTACTAGTTTATGCCCTGTTTAGCTCATACTGGCAATATATTATTTTCTGATTGTGCTTTATTTAGAATTGAGGATAATGGCCATTTATTTCGAGACTACTAAACTTCAATTTACAATCTTTCATTTATGTACATCCAGGGTTTTCATTTGATTATGTGGGTGGCAACAAATCTGACTCAGTTTTGCTTCTATTTCTTGTTTGGGCTGATTAGTAAGTGTGTATGCGAAGGTGTATGTGTGTGTCTGTTTGCATATAAAGGTCTTTCTCACTGTATTGCAAAGTGATGTCTGGGATCTGGTCATTCTTGTATTGATAGATTGAGAGATAACCAACTATTCGCATTGGTGGCTGTTATGTGTACGAAAGTTATTTTCCTGAGTGTAGTATTTCGTTTCTCCTTGTTCCGCAATTTTGTTTTCTTCAATTGGTTACAGCACAGGTGCGGATTGCAGTGTTGAATGCTCATATTGTTTCAAAATTGCTGCCTCCAAATATTAAGGCCAGGTGTTTGTTTTTTATATAAAGGGCTTTATAAAAAATATAATTTTTCTGATTTTGCTTTATGTAGAATTGAGGATAATGGCCATATATATATGCACTTTTAGAAAATAAGATTGAATGATCCATATTATGTTTATTGTAAAAACTTAACAGTCGAACTCCATCAAATATAGATGTCCTGGGTTCCCATTTGATTATGTTAACGAGAGATAGTTTTTTAACATATTTTAGTTCAGCATTAGTGATTTGAATTGTGAAACAAATCATGTATGTAAATATTTATTTATTATAGAGTAAGCATATGAAACAAAGTTAAAAAGACCATTTAATTTTCGCCAGTACTCAACTCTACTATACTATCTAAAAAGTTTACAGGTTAAAGTCGGATTAAACACACACCATATATAACAAAAAACAGGAAGCGGAAAACGTTCATGCTGAGGTAGACATGAGCGCACTTGTATACACAAACAATTCGTTAATTTGCAATTATGTATTACGCGTTGCACACGTAGTAAAATTAGTTCAAATATGAAAAGAAGGATAAAACACAGTCAGCATTAATATGTAGAATAATCTCGTGTGCATATTCGTTTCGTGTTTATATTCAACAAACATACAAACTTCGTATAATTATTAAGCTTGAGATTAAGAATGCTGCCTGCAAGAGCTCATGCTTGAAAGGAAACCGGTTGATCCTTCTGATTTGAAGTGTGAATTTTATAAACAACAATGTCAATTACACGAACATGGGACGCGCGGGCTGTATTCACAATTACTTGTGAGTGTGTATAAGCGTGCTTTAAAGGACCATTCTCACTGTACAGTTAAGTTGAGCTTGAAGTCTAGTTGGTTATTTATCAAAGTTTTTTTTTATTTTAACCAGCCAATCGTTTTGTTGGTTATGGTGTATATGAATGTTTTTAACCTGTATTCCGTCTTTCTTGCCACCTTTTTTTATTCGTTGGTTGTATTGCGTACCTTGTAAAACATTAGTTCAAATATGACCAGAAAATATCCCAGTCAGCAAGATCGATATAAATGTTCCCATGTACACATGCGTTTCGTGTTCACTGGCAACTTGTCAGTCGGAGCCGGTTCTATGCCCTATAACCACAATATATTTGGCTAATAAATGGAGGATAGGTCGACAGCATAATAGATTTCGCCGTCTAATTGTTTCATATTACATAAGAAAGCATATTGCCGATTTTGGACATTGTACTGATTAATCACCAAAGGGCATGAAACAAATGCATACATCGAACACCATTTGTTCATATCTACCTTGAAATATCCTCCTGGTCATACTTGAACCAAATTGTTACTTAAATACCATGTGATTGCTATTTGTTTCAAGCTCACAAACTTTATTTAAAGAACTGTTACCACCACCCGCGCAATTTATTATTGTTTAATTGTATTGTCTATATATATGTGTGTGTGGCGAAAGCTGCAAATGTTTAATGTTCGTGACTGCCAAGAAATTGTGCAGTCGATATTTCCAGTCAAGTACTAGAGATGAGAACCGCATATCTAATGTTGCTTTCCATATATATGCATTGCGGTTTGACCTTAGCTAGTTAATTTGCCGCTGTACTCTTCATACGATCATGGAAGGTAGAAACGCGTGAGTACGTGTAACTGACGGTATTTTTGATACGTTGTACGACGACTTGTTAAATATAATATGTTAAATTCAGGTAAGCATACTTGATTTAAAGCATTGTTACCACCACTCGCGTAATCAATTATTATTTAATTGTATTACCCATATATATTTGGCGAAAGCTGAAAAAAGTTCGAAACTGCATAAAATTTATGCAGCCGACATTTTCAGTCAATTAAAATGTATGCAAGACTACTATAGGTGAGAGCCGCATATCAAATGTTGCTTTCAATATATATATATATATATCTATATATATATATATATATATGCATTGGGTTTACCCTCGCTAGTCAGTTTGTCGTTGTACTCTGACGATGATCAATGAAGGTCGAAACGCATCAGTTATTGTAAATGACGGTACTTTTGCAGGGTTCTTTGCATCATCATCATTTCCAGCCACACAAAAGTCAAGTGACTAATGTTTCACTGCCATATAACCATAAGGAGTGAAAAAAAAGTATATAAGTGAATTTAGATAAATTATTATTGAGATTTATGAGAGAGGGAGAGGGGTAGAGAGAGAAGGAAAACCTTGCTACTATGAGTAAATTTATCAGGATAACTCACAGAAATGAGGCAAACTAAGCCTCTCCACAACACCATTATGGCCAAGTTAGCATTCGGGCAAGGCGACATCAATGAGATTCGCGTTTACTTCAAGCACACAAACTTGATTTAAATAATTGTTACTATACACAAATGAAGTGCATGTATATATTTATATATATAAATATATATATCAGCTTTTCACAACCAAGAATATGCACATATTCAAATTTTAAAATACTTACCTTCCCGAACAGGACATAGTGAATCGGATTGAACTTCTTGTCCAACTGCTAACCTAGTGTATTTAAAAAATCATTTAAATGCCAACAAAATAATTGATATTATTTTAAAACAGCTTTTATTTATTTACAAATTTGAATTTAAAGGCAAATGAATTTCCATTGTCGCGATCATTGAAATGTGACAAACAGTATAAAAGTTAAGCAAAAATTGATTACGCGGGAGCAGATAAAAATTGTTTTAATCAAAGATGTGAGCTTCAAATAAACATCAATCAATAATATATATATATATATATATATATATATATATATATTTTATTATTTTATAAGCATTGTTTTAGGCAATTCATCCAGTTAGTCGATTTAATAAGTTTTGGCAAACTTGTCAGGTACTGTTAAATACTGTTTGTTGCGGAGAGCTAATATATATAGAATTACATATTAGGTGTTGTGAACCTAGTAACAAATTAGTTCACGGTAGCTTCCTATTATCCCACATTCCTCAATCAAATATAAAGTGGTTAAAAGGCGTAATACGGGCTCCGACTGATAAGTCGCCAGTAAGCACGAAATGAATGTGCATGTGATTATACTATCCGTTCATGCTGTCTTTGGTTTACCTTCTAGTCACAAGTAAACTAATTTGTCAAGTACTGCCCAGTATTTTGCCAAGGACAGGGCTCGGATCGGGGCACATTTGCCTCAAAAACATTTAATGTCCGAATGAGACACAATTTATAGTAGAACTAAAGGAAGCAGATATAGCATAGATGACCCTCATAGTATACCTTTTATTTTATTAGACCTTGTTGAACCTCAGTAGTTAGAGAACCAGATTCCAAAGAAGACATTCCCATGTTCGAGCCCAGTCCACGGCAAATTCTGAACAAGACGTGACGAGTTCCCAATAATAACAGAATCAGTCTACTGGATGAATTGCCTTTTTTACACTATACAATTCTTAGTTTATACTGGCATATGTGAGTACATAATGGGCCAGGCCATTATATCAAGATCGCAATCTTGAATAAAAGTGAAACATTACTTTGTTGAAAATGGTGGAAACAGTTAAATTACTGTTCACTTAACACAGCTTCTACGAATAGAATTTGCAGCTCCAAAACATTTTTCTGTTCCAAAATAAACCAATTGGCATTAATGCAGACAACAAAGAAGAGTGTAAACTATATTTTTGTTTCTTTAAATCAAGTTTGCGAGCTTGAAATAAGCACCAATCCCATTGCATTTAACCAGTCGTCGAACAACACAACAAAACTAACGCCAGACGCAAATTAGATATGCGGCTCTCACCCCTAGTAGTCTTGCATGCATTGTATGTCGGCTGCACAACTTCTATGCAGTCACGAACATTAGCTGTGTGTAGCTTTTGCCACACACACATATATAGACAATACAATTAAACAATAATTGATTGCGCGGATGGTGATAACAATTCTTTAAATCAAGTTTGCGAGCTTGAAGTAAACACCAATCCTATTGTTTCTAACCAGTCGTCGAACAACATAACAAAACTACCGCAAGATGCAACGCACTGATGCGCAACCAATTATTGTTTAATTGTATTGTCTATATACTTGTGTGTGGCGAAAGCTACAAACAGCTTATGTTCGTGACTGCATAGAAGTTGTGCAGCCGACATTTCCAGTCACGTACAATGTATGCAAGACTACTAGAGGTGAGAGCCGCATATCTAATTTTGCTTTCCATATATATGCATTGCGGTTTGATCCTCGATAGTCAGTTTGCCGTCGTACTCTGATGATGATCATGGAAGGTCGAAACGCGTCAGTGCGTTGCGGCTGGCGGTAGTTTTGTTATGTTGTTCGACGACTGGTTAAATACAATGGGATTGGTGTTTACTTCAAGCTCGCAAACTTGATTTAAAGTTTGTGACCACCACCCGCGCAATCAATTATTGTTTAAATTGTATTGCCTATATATGTATATGTGGCGAAAGCTGCAAACAGTTAATGTTCGTGACTGCATAGAAATTGTGCAGCCGACATTTCCAGTCAAGTTCAATGTATGCGAGACTGCTAGAATTGAGAGCCGCATATCTAAAATTTGATTTCCATATATATTCAATGCGGTTTGATCCTCGATAGTCAGTTTGCCGTCGTACTCTGATGATGATCATGGAAGGTCGAAACGCGTCAGTGCGTTGCGTCTGGCGGTAGTTTTGTTATGTTTTTCGACGACTGGTTAGATACAATTGGATTGGTGTTTACTTCAAGCTCGCAAACTTGATTTAAAGAATTTGTACCACCATCCGCGCAATCAATTATTGTTTAATTATATCTTTGTTTTATGTATAAAGCGAAAATATTTGAACATTATAAGTAATGACACCAACAAGTTTGGTACATTTAAATCGTCCTGCTCCATTTATAGCACTGTTTTTCTGTTTATTTGAAATAACTTGTTATTTGGTACGTCATGCCTAATACATAAATGCACATATTATTTCTCCGCAAACTAGAATTAAGAAATATTTTTTAACTGTGATATGTCATGGCCACAACGAAAATGTCAACAGAGACCAGATTATGAAGTTTTTGCTGAAGTAGCAGGTGATCAGATGGGTTGTTATTCTTAATTTCGCTCTTGGCCTTGAGCCCTTTTACAGGATCGATACATATTATATGCAGCAACTGGCACCGTAAGTGAATTTACTACTTCTTTAATATGCATGCATATAGGATATTGCGCAGTTTAACTGTCCAACACTTCTCGACAAAATAAGTCAGGTTTTTGGCGTGTCACAGGCTTCCATTCATGAGTCGACAGTAAGCATGAAGGCTCATGCGTATATTACGTTTCTTCGTTTTCTCATGCTAACTTTGTAATAGGTTCGGTGTGTTGTTTGAACTGGCCTGCTACTAGATACGAGATGCCAAACATAAATTCGTCAGTAAACTGATAGATAAACCGGAAGAAAATACTTCGGAGTTTATTTTGTAAGTCAAACTATAAGTTTTTAAATTTTCAAAAGAACAGCGTCTACCTGTCAATGATTTGTTCTTGATGGGCTTTCTCCTGGGCTCCTGCTAATCCAGGTGTGCAAGATATATTCTGCGAAAGATTTTTTCCAGTTGTTTGTTTACCTGAAGTAGCTGAATTGAAGCTATCCTCATCAGCATATCCAGTTGATGAAGTACCAGTAGCACCATTCAGAAAAGCATCGCTACGTACATGGGAAGGCATCTGCAGCCGGCTTTTAACTGATGACGTACAACCCCTGGATTTCAAATTTAACGAACCAGAAATCGACTCACTAAGGTGCGACACAACGTAGGACAAAAGAAAATCCTTCAGACCCTGGCCTGAAGGCGAGTCAGCACAAATTGCATTGCGACGTCTTCTTCGTTTTGCCACATCACCTCCTTGAATACTGTAAAGACCTTTAAATTTTCGGGATGAGAATGCCGACGGTGGAACGTCAAAATTTCTTTTAAATTCACTTGGCGTTTGCTTCTGCATTTGACTATCAATATTATTCAATATTTGTTCACCGATGGCCTGCATTTCTCCCTGGTGAACTCCACCATCAGAAAATTTGTCCATATTGGCATTTTGGCAAAGTTCGTCTTCGGGCGTATAGCACCCCTGCGAGTACCCGCCGGAACCACCGAACAGTTTAGTATTCGTATCATTCAATAAACTGTTTGCAGAAATAACATTGACATTGCTTATAATATTCCTACTATTAGTAATATCGCTTGAATTATCAATGTTTGCATCATTTTTGTGAATTGCAGTATTCAGTTCGAATTCCTCGCTTTCTATTGCACCCCCTGCTTCGTTACGAAAAGACCACGATGGACTGGCTTCCGAAGATGAAACGACATCAACATCAGTTGTACTACCGCTGCTGATTACACTGTTACTGCTAGCACTACTACTACTTGTGCTACTGACACAGTTGTAACCTAAAGAATGAGATGAAAATGGTTTACACGAGGAAATTTATGCTAAATAATCAACAGGGCTCTTTCGAGAACAAGCGTAATTTATGTTGAAAATCTCACGTTTAATATGGTAATTCGCGCCACAACTACACGTCATAATCAGTAAACGAATACAAAAATTATAGCGAAATATTAAATAAATGCAGATAATGACAGCAAACAATTTTGCCCTCGTTCAAGATAATTTTTCTTCACTCAAACTAAATAGTTTATATCATACCTCTAAATCAACTTCTGCATATATAATCCAATCACTTCGTAGTAAATTATACGCAAGTTAAATGTTCAACTGATCTTTTAATTCTACAATTAGCGTAAACAAAAGCCTGTGTACATAAATACACACATTTATATATAAATTCGGTCATCCATAAATAGGCACATACACGCATTCATACATTAATGCATACATCCATACATGCATACGTAGATATATACAGCATACATACATACACATATACATGTAAACATACCCAAAGGTTCATTAATGACAATGATAAATCCTTATTTAAGTGCAGTCAAATAAACGATCTTGTTAAATCCAACGAAATATAAATTTTTAAAAAGTCTCAGCTATGTACATACTTAATTTTAAATGTTCAGTAATTCTGACTACATACATTGTTTGACACAAAAGCTATCATCGATTACGCTGATGGTTATGAAAATTATTTAAATGCGGCTAAATTTGCAGACAGGACTAGTTTTTTATCTCAGCTCCACAGGCTTTGATTACATAATGATTTTCATTCTTTTGTACCAGTAATCGTTGCCTAAGTGAATAATTTATATAAATGTGGCAAAATCTGCAAAAATAGAATTTTGATGACTGCAAAGAAAATTCCTCGCCGACAGACTAATCAAGTATAATGTATGCGAAACTAATTAAAATACGAATTGCATTTTGATTTTCAATACTTTACAATGGAATTTCGGTTTGTTGCCGGCTAGTCATTTTTCTGTCGGCTCTAATGATGATCAAGGAAGGTCGAAACGCGTTAGCAACTGTGACTGGCGTTAGTGTTGTTGTTTGGTTAGGCACTTGCTTGAAGAGTAGCTGACAGTTTCTAACCGAGTTTTTGCTCCGTGCCCATGAATAAGTTGTTATTGATTTCAAAATTTAGCACCAATCAAAATAAATTTAGTACAGTTTCCGTCCTTTTATTGACGGACTGTAAAACACGCCCCACAGATACCTTAGAATCTAATAAGACCTTTGTAGTAAACTGAACGTGAAATATTTCTACTGTTTTGTCTACTCGTCCATGGACCTTACGCAGCTTAAAGGGCATTCGCATTTAATTATAAAAATTTTTAGAGCCGTATAATAAATGTCGTAATCAATGCAGAGATAAATGAAAAATGTTTACCTTAAAATATTAACATTCACATGGGGAAAGTTACATTTTCAGTTGGTCAATAAAGAAGAAACCTTACGCTTGTTACCAGAAGCAACTCTGGGAGACGAAATTATGATGCAGGTTGAATTTATCACGACTATGACCTAAAAATAGACAGTGGATCCTATTGATCAACAGTATACATTTCATCCGCGGACAAATAGTCCCTTTTCTTCAGAGTGGCAGCTCATAAGTACTTTTAACCTACACTAACTTTAATAAAATTCTCGTGTAGTAAAGTCATAGTTAGGTCATCTATTTCAAGTAAAAAAAACTGGATTTAGATAGTGCTTATCACTGTGACATGGAATCATTGATTTATACATCTATACTACTTCAAGCAACCAAATGCAATGATTAACGAGCAATGCCATTATTCAAATCAAATTTTATACGTAAGTGAAAGCCACGAGTTAACGAGACTACGCAAAACATAATGAATGATAGAATAAACACACCTGTTTTATGATACTTTTTAGCAGATCTTTGACTAGTAAACTTTAAAGCTGCTGATCTTCTCAGGCCAGCAGAGGTTGGGTTGTCATTGTGCTTAAAATACTTTCTTGCAACGACACCCGAGTTAATGTTATTAGCGGCATGCGCACTGGAAAACTTGTTATGACAAATGTCACTGCCACTGTCGTTAGTGCCAGCTCTAGTAGTTAGAGAAATTAGTTTATTTAAAGCGAGACGCCGCGAGAGTTTGCTGCCAACATTGCAAGAGTTCAAAATCTTCGGCTGCGCCGATGCAGAAACGGCAGCAGCGTAGAGACGACACATCCGACGCTGGTGCTGTTGCTGATTGTATTGGCCAGAGGTAATGAGACCATTGCAAGCTCGAAGAGGACGTGAAGGTCGACTACAAGATGAAATGGCATTCTCATGCGGAGCTACCACATTTAAGCAGTGAAGTACGAGCAAACAATAAAATAAAACAACAAGCTTCATATAAGTAGACATTTGAATGTAAGTACAATAAAAAAACACATTTACAACCTCATGGCGAAGAACGGTTAATCATTTGGCCTTTATTTAAATCAAGGTTGCGAGCTTGATATAAACACCAATCCCATTATATACATACATTTGTCAGTATAAACTAAGCAAGATATAATGCAGAAAAGGCAATTCATTCAATAGATCGGTATCGTTCTTATTGGGAAATCTTCACGTACTGTCCAGAATTTACCGGTGAGAATCATCTATTAGGCGATTGCTGATGCAGATTATAACAATATTGGATTTGTTGAGAGGATCAACCTAAGCAGAGTGTAATCCCAAAAAGGCTCGTCGCATCAGCAAAAAGAAACTTTAGATACAAATAAGACGCGAAAATCTTGAAAAATTAGCTACCGTAATTGTTTAATCGTCTTGATGCTGAATAGCAGAAACACTTTATAATAAAATAGACAACTAATTGGATTAAGAATAGCAACTACCAGTAATCAAAATGATGATCAACATCCCTATAATCAGCATAACCAAAATCATCCTTATCATAAGATACCGTTTGTGGCGGAGAACTAATATATATTCTTTTGGGATGCGAGCCTTAATAAAATTCATAGTATAAAATTAAAAGGAAATTTTATCAGATAAAATAACCGCTTCTTTCGCGTTTTCTTGTCAAGAATCTACAAATGAACATCCCCATATATAAAAATTGAAAGGCAAAACAAGATAGAAAAATGCAAACATGGAGAGAGTGTGAAATAAGGAAAAAAACCAATCAATCGATTGTACGTCACATCCAGTTCAAGCTCAATGCTTGTACGTGCTTCTTCTGCTTGCATAAATCGGGCTGCAATTTGTTTATCCATAAGGCTTCGTATGTGGCTAGCTCCCTTTTGTTTTTTTATTTAGTAATTACTTTGAATGCTACGTCTGAAGAACATACGTACGATGTTTCGATAATGTGTTGCGCAATAGCAGACGTGTATTCACCATTTGATTTAAAACAGGCGTTTAAGTTGCAATGTTCTCTCATTCGAGTAATTAACCATCTGGTCGATCGGCCTACGTAAGTTGATCGACAGCTTACGCATGTATATTGATAAATAATATTTGATGTCGACATTTACGGCTGTTTCTCTTTTATTACTGGCAACGGCAAGTGTGTGACCTTAAATAACACTCGTAGTTTAGCTGCATTAAATGTGCGTGTTAATGCCGCTTCAACTTTCTTTTGTGCTATTCGGAAAACTGCATCCCCTTGAATGGAATGTTCAGGTAGACGGCTTTCGTGTCTGGTCAGAAATACGTCAGTTTTTGTTTAATTTCCCTTTTAATAAATGATTCAATTAATTTTCTAGGATAGCCATTAGACATTAAATCGTTAATTGCTTTATTATATTCGCTGTCTTTTGAATCTTGACTAACCAACCTGTCTTTTCTTGAAAAGCAGCCACGAAATGTTGATAATTTATATTGAAACGACACAAAACAGCTGTAGTACAACTACTGTGCAGACTAGGTTGGTTTTTATGTAGACTTTTCTACTTAATTTACCATTAGTTTCTTTTTTAGTAGTAAATCTAAGAAAGGCATACAATGATTTTTCTCGTGCTCTGACGTGAAACTAATATTCTTATGTGCTTTGTTGAAACTTTGAAGCAATTATCAACCACGTACTGTATATATTGAACACATTTACTTATGTCACGCCTTGATTATGTGTTCTCTAGGTGCCCTCGAAAATTCTCAGCCAACACTGGAGGTAAGAGGCTCCCCATTGCCACACCATAAGTCTGTTTATAGATGCCCCAATTAGAACGAAACCATACGTCTTTCGTGAATAATAAGATAATCTTGCGTAGAATGTGACTTTGAACCAGCGATAGTTATATGTCGTGTTCTACCGCTTTGACTATAATGGCAATAGTTTCATCAATTGGAACATCTGTAAACACAGATGTAAAATCAAAAGATACCATAATTTGTTTTTAGCATTTATACCTTGAATTTTGTTAACAAACTCAAAGGAATCGACAACCGAATACTTACTCAGTAGTTTACACAATGGTTCAAGTATACGAACTAGCCATTTAGCTAATGCATGGAACGCAGAATTGTTCATTGATTAAATTGTCCTCATAGGACAACGTCTTTTTGTGTTTGTAGTAATCCGTACATTGTTGCTGTAGATGATCCAACTGGCTTGAGCTTCCGTGCATCATCAATTAAACTGGCATCTGTCTAGGTCTTAATTTCATGAATTTTGTATTGTCATTCAACACGTTTTCCATCTTTTGTAAGTAGTCAGATTTGTCCATTATAACGACGCTCTTGCCTTTGCCAGCGCGTAGTATTTTCATGTCTGTATTTCTGCCGATATCTTTAAGCGCATTTAAATGTTGATTTGTCAGTGCAGTTGTTTTACGCATTTAGACGATTTCAAATGTGGAGCCTGGTCAACTAATGTAGCCTTGAATCTGTTTTTATAATCAATACAGGTAGGTGCTATGTCGGCTCTTTTTTGTTCAAACAGAAATTCAAATGCTGCCTCTATATCAACATCACATTTATTAGAAGGATGTATTCCTTAATTTCGGCCCATCGATAGTGCCTACATTATTCGATGATCGATTGGTATTTTTGATAAGTTAGGCGCACGTTTATCAATATCAGTCGGTACTATATCACGCAAAATTTCAGGTTTTATATCATTTTCTAATATATATATGCAATTTTGTATTAGGTGTTGCGCACATAGTAGCAAATTATTTCTATAACCAAAAGAATGAATCAAAGACAGCATGGACGGAAAGTATAATCTCCTGCACATTCGTATCGTGCTTACTGGCGATTTATCAGTAGGAATCGGTATTACGCCCTTTACCTACTATATATTTGGGTGAGGAATGTTTGGAAATAGGACAGTACAATCTCCTATACGAATGCGTAACCCAGCAATGGTGAAGCTAACTTCATATAAAGTCTTCGAGAATGTGACTTCAAAACCAACCCTCTATATATAATAGATACACCAAGTCTGCAAAGAGCACCAACACTATGGCTATTGTGTCAGTACCCGACACCAACATTATGATACCAAATATATAGTGGTTAAAGGGCGTAATAACGGCTCTAACTGACGAGTCGCCAGTAAGCACGAAACGAATGTGCATGAGATTTTACTTTCCGTTCATGCTGCCTTTGGTTTATCCTTCTGGTCACAACTGAACTAATTTGTTACTAGGTTCGCAAAACCTAATACATACTTGCATATATATTAGTTCTTCGCAACAAACAGTATTTAACTGTAATATATTGAATTGAATGATGTCATGCTTACCGCGAAATGTGATAACTGATATCGATGAAGGCCAGAGTGTATGGTTTAACTGGAGTAACAGGTGTTCGGAAATTGTTGTAATTCTCAATTTGGGTGAACTTTAGCATAAATTTATATCCATCAGGTTGGTATCATGTACCGACTCGGAAACCATAGTGTTAGTATCCGGTACTCATCGATTTCAAAAAGGTATCAGTTACTAACACAATAGCCATAGTGTTAGTATCCTTTACAGACTCGGTATATATATTGTATAGTGTGAGTTAGCATTGAAGTCGCATTGTTGTTGACTTTAGATTATGTTAGCTTCACTATTACAGATTTACACATTCGCCTAGGAGACTGTACCGTCCTATTATTCCACATTCTTCTACCAAATATATAGCGGTTAAAGGGCTTAATACCGGCTCCTACTGATGAGTCGCCAGTAAGCACGAAACGAATGTGCATGAGATTTTACTTTCCGTTCATGCTGCCTTTGGTTTATCCTTCTGGTCACAACTGATCTAATTTGTTACTAGGTTCGCAACACCTAATACATACTTGCAGATACTGTTTATGACAGAGAACTAATATATATGCAATTATATTTTAGGTGTTGCACAACTAGTAACAAATTATTTCAAATATGAACAGAAGGATAACCAAAGGCAGCATGAACGCCACAGCAAAAAATCCTTATCATTAGTTTATGCCTGTTTGACTAGGCCTCCTTTAGAAGGCATGAATAAAATTGCATTAAATCTATATTCTATTCTCCTCCGCCTCAACCTCATAATTATCACCATCATCACCATCGTCAATATAACCGTCCTAATCTGTGTAATAAATTAGCAATTAAAACCTAGTACTTGAAAAAATAAAATTTGTGAAAAAGACTTGGTACATCCCAAGAGAGGATTATATGCTGAACAATGTACCAAGAGTGTACTGTTAATAAATTAAATTAAATCGAGACAAAAAGTTACAACTTACAAGTCGGAGCAGTTATTGCGCCCGTTCCGTAACAGTCACTCGCCCACGTATTAGCGTCCTTTCCTCGCGGATTGTTGTCAGACTCGCTGTCCATGCAACAATCTGTCATAAATCCAAATCAGTCACAAACAAAAAAAATTAATTTCATGCGCAAATTATATTTCTGTGCGAAACATGCCAAATGCTTTAAATTACTTAAATAAGTTCGTTGATTTCAGGCTAAAACACGAAACCCATTAAACTAATTGCAAAACATAGCCAAACTATCATCAATTACGTTAAGAGACGCATTTCGATCTTCCACGGTAATCATGGGAGGATAGCGCAGTTTGCCAACTTGAAATAAGCAGCAATACAATAGTTTAACCAGTAGTGTGAAATAGAGAAACTACTGCTTTCGACACTCTATGATCAATCTCAGAGAACGACAGCAAATTGGCAAACAACGACAAAAGCGTAATGTAAATTGCTATTTATAGATTTTAATAAATCATTTGTATAAAATTCAAGCGATAAAAGATTGAATAGTGCTAAATGCATATTTTTTTAAAAATTTTAACGATACACAAATTGGTAAAAAGATTTTACTTTAACGAATTGCACAAACACTTCTGGAACAGCCCGATCGTACCGCAAGTCACTAAATACATGGTATTTGAATGAAGCAGTTTTAAGGCGTTGCTGAAACATAAGAAGTAATCGAATTTAGCTGTGACAAGAGGGACAGACTTTAAAACCGATGCCTTCACTTGGGTTAATTTAAGTTAACACCACGTTCAAAATTGCAAAATATAACCCGTTAAAAGCTGATGCTTCACTTGCACATAACTATTGGAATATACATCCTGTTGCGATAATCTGTCACAGAAATTATGACTACTACTGAGTACGAAAGCGGTCAAGTAGATGAGTTGCGTTTCCTTTTTGTATTATGTTTCGTTTACATCAATACTAAACAGAGTTAATTATTTATTAAATAACATTTCAATTACTAAACACAATCCCAGATGACATGATAACAGGAGGCTAGCCAGTTCTAACTCTAGATCAAAGCAAATATCCATGAGGCTAGACAATGAATACATAAACATTATGCATTTTTAATGAATGGTATCATGATTACCACGAAATTTGATAATGTATGTCAATCGATGTAAGGGTATAGGGTTCTTCTGTAGTAGCAAGTGATCAGAATGAGTTGAAATTCACAGATTTGGCGGAACCCTTGTTGACATCCTTCACAAATGTGGTCCATGTTATATAAAATCAGTTGACTTTGAAGTCGCTTTGCGAAATATGCATATGAAGTTGATTGGGAACGCATACGTTTATTAGATTGCACCGTTCAATCGTCTCCCAGTTTGTGAAGAAAAATATAGTGGGTTTCTGGCGTAGTGCCAATTCCTACTGACGAGTGGCCAGTAAGCACGAAAAACGCCCGTGTACATGGGATTATATTTGTTGGTAATACTGACTGACATATCCTTCTGCTCCCATGTAAACTTATTTGTTAATAGGCACCCATTACCTAATACATATTCACTTATTGAGTTTGTTGTGCTCTTTATCCAACGGCAATTTAACAATTCTGCTCGCCAAGAAATCGGTACAACTCCGGTGGCTGGCTCCTATCGCAGAATGAAAAGACCTACGATTTAATGACCACATACTTTTTGTCATAACGGTTATCTGGTTAAGCCACACCGTCGCCTAGGTAATCACGCGGCACTTGAATGGAAGAGCATCTGTGATTGTCTAGTGACAAACAGAGTCCTGTGGTCAAGGCTCAACTTGCATCATTTAATCAGAAGATCTAGATTTATGTTCATGTATCCATGCCGCAAAAACTAAATAATGAATTGGATAGAAAACGCAACTGTTTTACTATATAATTTTCGCCTTCACTGGCACTTCTCAGTAGAAGTGAGGTTTGTCGCGACCTGGAATCTAAACATGGAAAATTCGATTATATTATGTAAACCATCTCAAACGCCACAGCAGCTGCACATCGCTTACAATTTCCAGTATTGTATAAATATATTTTTATTGGGAGTTTGTTATTGCGAGTACTTAAATGGACATTGCTTGTGCATGCAGTGATAACAATTACTCTAATTGAGATTGCGATCATCATCTACAGACCTGACAATTTTTGTACCAACATGTCATTATAAACGAAGAATTGTATATTGTCGAAAAGTAATTCATACAGTAGACCAGTTTCGTCATTATTGGGAATTAATCGCGTACCGTCAAGAATTTGCCGCGGACAGGGCTCGAACCTTGGCACTAGATTCCGAAGCAGACGTGCTCAGGTTCGAGTTCGCAGCAAATTCTTGACAATAGGTGATGAGATCCCAATAAGGACGAAACCGGCCTACTGGGTGAATTGCCTTTCAATACTCTAAAATGCTTAAGTTATACTGACAAATGTATGTACATACAGGATCAGGCGTTTAGATCAAGATCGCAAACTTGATTATAGTAAATATGGATACTAAATGGTAACGATCTAAATCCAATATTCCAAATAGCCAGCTCTGCTCACGAATTATATAACAGATAGCATACAACTTGGGAATCAGAATGCGTTTATCATCAGAACCACCAGCAGCATCATTGTCATCAACATCAATGGACAGCATTAAAACGGCCGCTGGTATCTCGTGTTCTACTGTCATATAACCATGAGAGAAGAAAAAAAAATTTTTTAATTAGTAAAAGATGGAAAAATATTGACAAAAAGAGAAATTGGAACAAAAATAATTAAAGGAATAATTTATGGATGAGATCTAGTTGAGGTAGAGATATTTACCTAGGTACCTAGGTAGCACACAGAAATTAGACAACCTAGACCACCACACATCACCATTATGACCAAATCGAATTTAAGGCAATGCGACATCGGAATAGCTGCTTCCTGCAGTTTCCAATGTATCGCATCCTAAACTCAACCGCACCTCGCAGTTAACTTTGACAAATTAAAAAGGAATATCAAGATGATTATACCGGAAATTTGCAACAAGATCGTCCCCGAGCTCGATTCGATGCGATATCGTGCACATCTTCCATCCTGGCAGACGAGCCTGATCTATATCATCCAACTTGGCTGTAGTTCACCTTAACTTTCGAGTCAAGCTTATACAACGAGAGTATTCTCACCAATAACAATAGTCTCCTTAATAAATATACCGCGAATAAAAAGTATAATAATTATGATATTTCAAGATTTTGCTTTGTTTCGTTAACCGTTAATTGCGCGAATACGGTTAAATAAACATCGCACACCTGTTCCATCTCTTCGAGTGTTATAGATCAGAAGGGTTAAGGGAAGCTTTCAAGCCTTGCTTACGTTTGCCATTCACAGCTCTATGATTATAACTATAAGATGAACTAGATGACATCGGAGCCTAGTTTTGAGAATCTCCAGATTTATCAAAGTCAAAAAGATAAATTATAGAGGGAACCGTGAAGGTCAAAAATATAAGTACTTTCATTTTGATTTGTAGATCTTATATTTGTCCCCATTGTGTTCGAATTTTCAATATCAACACCAATTTATTTCGATTTTACCTAATCTTAGTATTTTAACTAGAAAGATGTCCGTAAGACTTTGTTTGCTAGCAAACGTGATTGAAATCTACAATGAATGAGTACATGTTCTGAGTGAGCATGTGTTCCAAAACTGGATTCCATCTATAACTAATTGCAACATTATCTAGTTAAGTCTGGGAGCTGGAGGAAACCATGTGTCGCATCGCCTTGCACTATGTCTCAATTTTGTGTCATTCCAGCAAAATCTATGTTCTGTGCAGCTATCAAACATTAGCTCACTCATATCGTTGCGCAATAAGCTTAAAGCGCATTTACCAACCAAGTGAAATTCTACCTATTTAAACGCTTAAATTGAGCACCCATGCCAATTACCGCCAAGACTTTATCTGAACTATTTGCTCGTCTTGGTGGAGAACTAAGGTCTGAGTAGAAAGTTGTCATGTTGCCGTAAGTTCTGCTTTCATTGAAAACGTATGTAGATGCAATAAAGGCAATGTTGAGTAATTTCATTGACGTTGGTTTTAGTGGATGTCTTTTGGCGTGCTAAACAAAATTGGCTGTTTATAGGGATCCGCTTAGTTAGAGAAGCTTTAGCTCGTGAATTAAAGGAAATTCCGACTCGCCATTGTCCGATTTGAAAATATTCCTTAGTAACAGAAGTTCTAACAAAACAACGCGTAAGGTCGGTACAGCGTTTTGCAATACTCGTAACCAAATGCTATACACTGCTTGAAAGAATACGAATCAACAACTTAATGACTTGTATTTAATAAGCATCAAGAAGAATTAATTATGTATAGCCTAAGTTAAATACTATAAATGGATCAAATGAAAATAATTTCACACCAAATTCTTTCATTTAGAATAGATTGATATAGGTTTTAGTTCAAAACCAAGACCTGATTCAACAATTTAAGCGCATTGAGCTTTATGAGAATTGAAAAGAAAAAGATAAGACAACGAAGTTCAATATCGATATTAAACCTATTTAAACTAAAATTTAAAGCAATTACGTTTTATCGCAAGTAGATAGTTAATAAAAACTTGGTGTAATATACACTTCAAAACGAAAAAAAGAATCAACTATTTTAGCAACTAATGCTTCATACGTACTGAAACGAAAAAATTGTGACAATCAAAACGTAGACTAGTATTGAACTTTAGCCCTTTGAACAGAATGCCTAAAAATTAAAGTGTGACTTGATTACAGAACAATATCAAGAAATACTTGAAAAAAATCTACGATTTAATAATAATTTGTGACTAAGGACAATGGGCTAGGTAGAAAGATATACGCTTACAAATCGATTTTGAAAATAAGGTCACTCGGTAATGTAAATAAAATAAATTTTTGCGCAAATCTTGCAATGAAAGCCTTAATAATGGTTAATTAGAAAGTGACGACTTTAAACATTGCATAAAACCAATAATAATGTTTCTAAATTTTTAACTTAAAAACTAGAAGAAGATATAATCAATAATCAAGTGTGCCTATCACGATAATTAATTATGAAGTGCTAATCCGGAGTATACAGAGAAGTCAGATGTGAAAGTAAAACAATATACGCAAAGTCGACTAGCTAAGTTAGGCCAAAAATAAAAACTTTCTGTGAGTAAAAGTAAACTATTGGGCAGTAGTTACGCGTTCAAGAAACCAAATCCTAGTCCTATAAAGTATTTTGATAGAAATTGTTTGTTTTAACGGTTTAATACACGATCGTATCTCGAAAAAAATATTTTCAGGTCAAAGATAAATTACATAAAAATAGAGGTTAGACCTTAATAAATAAATATACTGTGAGAAAGATTTTTTACCTTTCATCTCGGTCACTTTATATCAAATTAAAAGCATAATGTCCCTACCTTGTTCACCGCCGACAATATTGCTTGACGAAACAAGCGACAACGTGGCTTGTTCAGCATAAACCGACGATTGGATTGGCGGGTTTGTGCACTCTGACTGATCTCTAGTTAAGTACACATCCGAAACATTAGCGATATAGCTGTTACCAGTTGAAGGGGTACTTTTTTCAGGCATAAAACTGTTAGGCATGTCCTGAACAATGCTACTAGTAGCTCCATTGGAAATTTTCAGGTTCACACTTTCAAAAAGCTGGCTATTGAAGCCAGAAGACTGCGTTGTGTTTAAATAAGCGTCTGTAGGAAACGAGTGATGTGTTATCCCGCCAACATATTGTTCACCAAACTGCTCCTCATATTCTCTCACATGAGTTGATAGTTGCGCTTTTATCGGCAAAGGGCCTGAAGGCAAATGAAAGGCAAAATGAGAAGGTGTTAACGTCATCGGTGGAGGACTAGGAACAGGCGACGTACACGGACCGGGAGGCGTGGACAAGTGGGGTGGCAAGTAACCACACATTGCGTTTATGCTTTCATAAATATTATGGCCCGAAGAAGAACCACTAATATTGGAATTGATGTCTGAACTGGTAGTTGCAAAGTCTTTGCTAGTGAGGTTGCCCAATGTACACGAGTTTTGATGAAACTCATACGTGTCTCTTAGGTTGAACGTACGGCTGGTAGAACTATCTTCTTCGTCACTAAGGAAACGCCTATTAGATGTACAAATGAATGTAGGATCTTTCCTATTGGCTTCGTCATCTTCAGCGTCACTGGTGTGCATACCGCATCCGTATTCATTTGTATGCATCGGGTGAACCGCTGAGAAAACATCATTTTTTGAAAGACATCTTCTCGAACTACCAACGCTTGCTTCATGAGAAACTGTCGATTTATTAAGAATCGAATTCATCGAGCCGTGAATTTAACAGATGTGTTTACCAGCTGCTTACTCGGCTAATAAATTCATCAGTTTAATCTGCAGGCAAAATTAAAAGTAAGCAAAACAAATAAAATTAAATAGTTAATCAACATACAAATAAAATATAATTTTAAAATGAACTTTTACAACATTTATTGTAACGGCTCACCTGAGCGAAGAATAAAAATAACATTCAAGTCAATCAACCAATTAATGCACATAAATAAGGCGTTAATGTTAAGTTTATGCTAATAAATTGAATTTATTTCAAGCCTAATTGACAAAAATCCAACTATCATTGTAAATTCTGCACTTTTAATTCATTTCTCTTGATCACCTTTCTTTTAGTATCTACTGTGTTCATGGATACGCAAGAATCAAATTTAAATAGCTAAATATTTCGCACATTTTAATCGTTAAATCTTCCTTCTTTGTTACAAGAATACAATCCTGCATTATGATAGGTAAACTAAAGATCAGGTTTTCAAGTTAAATTTAAACACAATCTATTTTTTATGCAGTACTTGGACAGTCATTCTGATAACGCTGTATGATTCTTGCTGATATTAAGGAGATGAAATCAGATACTATATAATGTATATAATGGTACACAATCGGTTCCAAATTTGCCTGGCACCCTTGGTCATGCATACACACAAGCGCTCCACGAAAAGTAAAATTAAATCTGGGCATCAACGCAACTTCTTATTAATCAAACTGAATGCATTCACATTCGAATAATTAAATTGAGTTCACCTAGTCTATCCGCCATATGACGCTAGGTTATCCAGAAACCCGGAATTGAAAATTGAGATCTACGCCTAAAAAGGTTTTTCTGTATCATGAAAATATTACTTCACTACCCATAAAATTAAAAGTTAGCAAGACAATAAATGATTTTAGCCATAATATAGTCGATAAAATGTTGTTTCTTAATCGGTCGGCTGAACACTGAGAACAACAACCTACTATGACATCTGCATCAGTCCCTAAAAACCAAAATTATTCTCTTTTAAACAATATGGAACACTAAATAAATTAAACATTAGAGTTTTAAATGCAGATTGCAAATTTATCTCTTAAGCATAGCAAAACTGAAGGCCCAATGATCTATTGCCAACTTTATTTGAAGGACGGTAATGATATAATTTGTGGGACGTTGACTAATTTCTTGTGTACTGTAACGAATAATGAGATCGTGCCGTTTGTTTAGAGCTAGTGAGCTATCATTGCCATCTTTATAAGAGGAAACCATAATTCGTGGTATAATTGTGACTCCAATTGTGTGTAGATTACTATCTTCAACTATATTATGCCTTCTCAGCCGAATTCCAGCCAGGACTAGGAATAGATTATATTTTGATCTTTACGTAAGAATTTGCACATCGACATGTGAATCGCCTTTCTAAAATAGCCGTCTTTCATACTTCACAAGTGCATTTGACACAGTTTCTCGCAACGTTTTATTTCATATTCCATCGAAAAATGGCATGCCCATCAAATAGGTAAATATATAAGCGGAAAACTTTACATTCAGTTTTACTCTACAACTTCTTGAATACGCATACTTATAGGAGATTTCATCGACAAATTGCCCCATATTAATTGTCCCAATATAAAGGAAGTATGGTCGTAATGCTGGCTCCTACTGATAGGTTGTCATTAACCACGAAGCATGTTCAATTAAGATTAAACCATTCGTTCATACTGACTTTGCTATATCCGTATGTTCCTTGTTGAACTAACTTGTTACTAGGTACGCAATGCCTAACACATCAATCAGTATTATTAAAATGTTCATATATTTTAACGAAAATCAACAACACCTTGACTTTTTCTTTTGTTTTAAACATACTAAATCGTTATATTAAACAAGGTTGTCATCTTGATATAAACACCTGACTCATCATGTGCATACACCTGTCAGTATATACTAAGCATTGTATAATGAAGAAAATACAGTTCATCCAGTAAATCGATTTCGTCCATATTGGGAACTCATTACGTACTGTGCATAATTTTTCGCTGACAGTGCTCGAACTTGGGTACGTCTTCTTCGAAATCTGGTGCTCCAACCACGGTGCCACCCTGCCACACACTACACGCAATTTTCAGTTATATACTAAATAATGCTTCTTGGGTAGCCTTTTCTTTAGATGGAACCTATGTAACATTCCTTTAGCCCTACAGATCCAAGTAACCATCTACGATATGTCATTAAAGAACAGACAACGTACTACATAAGGAAGTGGTATTGAAATGAATATTTATATAATTAAACGAACATTTGTTGTTTGTGCGGTGCTAACGATTACTTTAATCAAGGTTGCGATTTAGATATAAACACCTGACTAATTATGCACTTAGATTTGTCGGTATAAACTAAGCGTTGTATAATGTGGAAAAGGCAATTCATCCAATAGACCGGTTCCAGAAGCGGACGCGCCCGAGTTCTAGCCCTGCCCGCGGCAGATTCTTGACAGTACATGATGGGCTCGAAATAAGAATGAAACCAGTCTACTGGATGAATTTCCATTTCCTCACTATACAATACTTAATTTATATTGGCAAATGTATGTACATAATGGGTCAGGTGTTTATATCAAGATCAAAACCTTTATTAAAAGTATATTTTACCAGCTCCTGCGCAACCAACGTTCGTTAAATTATATTTAGTCGTTGATTTTTAAGTCATTCCTTAACAATGTAACCTCATAATTATATTTACTTGTTAAATTATTCCGCGTTAATATATGTTTCTGGGTAAATCTAATCCAATTTTCTAGAGATAATTTTGACATTCTATCAGCCTCCGTAATTATTGCATTTTTAGGCTACATATCATTCGGAATCAGTGTTAAGATCTTGATTTAGTATTTCGAATTGTTTAAAGTAAAGCTCCAAAGTACATAAATTAACTACACATTTGGTTTAAGTCGATCTATTTTCCAATATAGAATGTCAAGATTAGCTACATTTTTATCATATCACAAACTAGATCTCCTAATTTAACTAACTCAGACATTGTAAGTGAAAGATTATATACATTTAAAGCTCGCCGAGTACAACACAAATCGTAACACAGTTGTTCTTTTGGTCTTTTCCATATTTAACTGATATTTATATATTTCGAAATTCTTCACTGTCATGTGTACTCCATTAAAAAATACGTAAAGTTTTGGGATTATACTATAAGTCATTTTTAAAAGGATTGTTTAAACACAAAACATTAACGAAAGATATTAAATTCGAGGAAAACGGTTGTATACGACATAACCTCAAACATCAATATTAATTATTTAAATCAAGGTTGCGAGCTTGATATAAACACCAATCCCATTATATATATACCGGTCAGTTTAAGCTAAGCTTTGTATTAGGTAGCAAAGGCAATTCATCAACTAGGCCGGTTTCATCCTTATCGAGAACTCGTCAATTATTGTCCAGAATTGTGCTGCGGACAGGGCTCGAACCGGAGTAAAATTCTAGACAATACTTGACGTGATCCTAACAAGGGCAAAACCGGTTCACTGGATGAACTGCCATTTCTACATTATACAATGCTTAATTTATACCGAAAAATGTAAATATATAATGGGGCTGGTGTTAATATGAAGAATGAAACCTTGATTTAAATAATTTAAATCATCACTAGCATAGTCAATAATCATTTAATTGAATAAATCATTATTAACTGACTCTTCATGTTTGGATACTTATTTGGCAGTTATACATTGACTGCGTCGTACAATCCACAAAATATATATTATCTCTGTTTGTGCGATATCAGCTGATCCCTTTAATAAAACAAACAAAATAAATTAACCTTGGTTTACTCTAGAGAAATAACCTAAACATGAGTTACCTTTCCTGAATAAAATACAAAAGGGAAATGGTTTGTTGCTTGAAAGGTATATCTATAGGAATGATTTATACTCAGGCATTACATTTAGCGATAAATCAATACTCAGTACCATATGCAATATTGAATTACGTAGAGGATTAGAAAAAATTCAATACCAATATGGGTGCGTTAGTATGTTTAATCTTATTAATTCCTCAGGATCGATTGTAATATAATCAATTTGGATGGTAGTAGGCGAATATTTATACGTAATTAAAAATAAAGAACACAATTTGTAATAAAAGCAATCAATGTCCAATCTAGAAATGTTTTAATGAATAGAACGGATGTAGCAAAATCTTTATGCCCAATATTAAATGAGGTTTTATTCTATGGTAGAAATGTTAAATGGATCAGAAACGACAATTAATCCGAATAAAATATAAAGTCTCATAAACTGGTTAATAGTTACCACAAATTTTCACTTAGACTATTTATAAATTTCGCCCAAATTTATTTAACGTCTCTTTTTCTTCAACTTTCTCATCTTTCCTATTCCACTAAACTCATCGTATCTCGTTAACGTCAGTATTCATTATGATATGTGCTCAATAATTTAACATTCATACAATTTGCATTCCAGAGAAAATAGAATGGGTCATTCAAAACATTACTTCCGGCGTTTACGCAACTTATTTCAAAATATGTTTATATTCTCAGAATGCATCAAATTATACAACAAATTACCAAGCGCCACATGAAACCAGGAGCCGGATTTCGTTAATTTTTTTTTAAAAAGAAAACGTCATTGATCTAGATCGACAATATCACATAGGCGCAACATTTGAGAACGCGTTCTTAAAGTTACAACTCATAATAACATAAGCTACTGACTTCAATTAAATCACGCATATGAATATATTCATGCTTTTTAATTTCTTTTTTGTACATCAAGAGATAAAAGAAAATACCAACAGTTTGAAACTCATCAATATTCAATGAACAATATTTCGTCAAGTTTAACAGCTAATTAAATCACCTAATATGAGCAAAACAACGGAATGCTAGTCAAATGATAAATTTGCATCTGCCTGCTAAAACTCCACAAAGACAGTATTAATCAAATCAAGGTTAATTCAATCGATGTATGTAAAGCAACTCTGTTAGTCCAATGCAAAGCTGATATACATCTAGTTAAAATAAAATTATCGCTGACAAAGCGTTCTTTTCGTTCTCACAAAATGCATAATAGCACAACACTATCCTAAACACGTTTCAATTTATATACAATACAATCAAATAAAATAAACGGAAACCTAAATCTCTCGAATGGTTGGATGCATAAGAGCCAACGCCAACAAGGTAAAACTAAGCATGCCTCCCGACTGAACTCTGTTGAGCGCTAGATTCCCACATTTTCTAATATTCAATTTTCTCTTGTTTAGTGAAAGTATCGTGCGCGGTGTTCAAGTTACCGATATCACGTATAATAGCGTCCGGCCAAAAGATAGCTGGCTTCCCCTCCTGTGATTCCTGCCAACTAACGGATTTTCCTCAGTTGCCTGGCAAGCTTTGTGTGAAATTGGTCTATACTTGGTTGGCTTTTAAAATTTGCTCTTAATAACGCCTCCAGACGCTCGGCTGTTAATAACCTAAACCAAATCAAGCGAATTCGTCCATTAACAAAGCTGTCCGTTCGTCTTGTATCACCAGAGATCCTAGGTAAACGAAATACATGGCAACTGTCAGTAAGGCGTCGTTTAGCACAATCTATGGTTTCAGAATAAAATTGGCTATAGAAACCGATTCTGATGAGTTTAGCTTCAGACCTTCATGGGTAAAAACTTTTTGAGCACAGCGGCTCTCTGAAGCAGATCTTCTTTTTCTTAATTTGAACATAATTGTTAACGTAGTCGAGAATAACAAGCCGGCCACCATCTTCAATCTTTACTCCATGTAGCGTTGCGGTCACATCAGCAATGATGACATTAACAGCATAATTAAACAGAATGGGAAATTGATACAGCCCTGTCGAACGCCGACAAAAGTTTTAAAAATTCCTGCATTAGTGGGAATATATGCCAGAGTCATTATAACAAGCTTTAAACAATTGGACAATTTTGGCCGGAATGCCTTTATTTAGCAAAGCTCAACATAAAATTACATGCGAGACAGAATCTGAAGCGGCTGAGAACTCTGTGTAAGAAACAATAGAAAACCACTGTTACCTATGGTGCCAGTAAAGTGTACGGAGGAGTACATTAAATTGACATACTCATTCCATTCCAAGCTAAAACTCTGAGTGAATTAGCCTAGTCCACTGCTATCGCTCTTCGCGAATTCTTCTGCGGATAATAGCAGTAACCCCTTTTGATGCAACACAGAGCGAACAGATAACACGATATGACTTAAGTATTGCACAATGTAGAAAATTACTGGAACAATGAAAGCTGCGTTAGTCAAAACGCAGATCAGGTAATTTCAATTAATCCAGGTGCGCAAAAAATAAATTCCTTCAATTTATCCAGTATACCATTTTCGTTATATATATATATATATATATATATATATATATATATATATATATATATATATATATATATATATATATAGAATAAATTTTTATATCAAGTTTGCAACCCTGATTTAAAATGACCATCTTCTAATCGCTTGAGGCGGGTTCCTCCGACCACATTGCGGTGATTAGCTTGTGCTGTTACTTGTGAGCCTAAATTCCACCAAAAAATTCAGAAGGAAAGCCATCGATTCCGGCGAGTTTGTGTCTTTTCATTAGATAAAAAGTCTATGAAAGGTTATCACAAGTAGAAGTCCAGATATCCGTCGCGTAACGATTTCGCTGAGTTACTTCTAAACTTGCCACGCCATTTGTAATATGTGGTGAATTGAGTTTATATAAATTGTTTAAAAGCTGTGTTTCAGGCATTGATGGCATTCGTACTCCCTTGACAGAATGACCATTGCTAATAAATTGGGTGTGAACGTAAATTTTAAGCAAGTTACGTTTCGATGTTGTTTTCAGCTAATCGGTCACATTAATCCAGTACTGTTCATCATCAAAATATAAGTAAAAATAATGACAAAAATACTAATTCAGATAAATGAATTATGAATAGGAAGTGATTTATGATGGCGAAAATCTAGTCAAAAAGCATATCTACCTAGATAATACCCAAAATTCAAGCAAACTAAACATCTAAACAAGAACATAATGGCCAAGTCAGTTTTAAGACATGGAAAAATCGGCAACACAGCCTCTTTGCGATTTTCACTGGATCACTTCAGAAGAAGCATATCGTGCTTGAAGGCATTCTGCGCAATTTACCCTTTATTCTTTTTATTGATATACGAACGAAATACAGGTTGTCGCATGGAGCGGAATTTCAACCACATTCTAGCGGCAAGAATACCGTGGTCATACCAGTTAACTGAACCATCACAGCATCCGTGATATTCTTTTGCGTTCTGGGCAAAATAAAATTAATATCTGCTTACTAGAACAAGGTCAATCTAAGTACGGTGATATATCAGCGTCCGATGTGCAGTGGTCACATTGCTGCGTTTTGTTGCAAGATGCTTATTGACAATTTAATTTATCACAACCAGACTAAAGCTAAGAGCAAGATTGAAGAGCCTAATGACATTACCACAGTTATTTTCAGCCAGACTCCATTTTCCTAGAGCTCGGTGAAATGACCTGCAATCACCAAGACGTCAGAACTCCGCTCAAGGCCAAATCTTATGGCTATTCAAAAAGCCATTCTCTTCATTAGCTTGTACAATTTTATGACTCCAAGGAAAACCCAGCATAAGCCAAACGAAAGATTGTAGATCTCCAGTCAAAAAGAGCTGCCGCTGCAGCACTGAACAGAAGAAAGGCGACGTCATACATTGCTGGATCACTCCCGTATTGGGATGGCAGAGATATCGCTTTACACCGTAATCATGGCTCTAATTGCGCCCATTGTTGAGTGCTCATAGTAACTCTGGTTTCCTAGAGATAATAAGCTTAGATACCGTACTTATGCGGTTCGGAAGACGTAAAAATTGACTAGCACACGAGTGAAAATCCCTCACTTCCCCAGAGCCAAAATATAGCATGTTTTCATCTAAGCGACACATTGGAACTAGCAATGGCTGCTGAAAATTTACCGATCGTGCTTTGATACGAATAAGAGCGTTTCCAATCGCCCTTCCCCTATTTATACATGGAACTCATTCATGTGAGCACGGATTTTTATGCCAAATAAAGTAAGAAAAGATAGACATATCACGTATTAACCGACCTCTGACAGAATGTTTTCAGTTAGCACGATCATCTTTTAATATTTAACAATTTAAAGCCCAATGTGAAATATATTTGTATCATTCCCCTGAAATAATTAACTTAAGGTTTTTTAATTTTACTAAAGAAACTTATATTAAACATCTATATACACGATATTTTGCAATTCCGTTCGTTAATATTTAAAATGGGACAGCCGCACGTTTTACCCTATAATTTTGTGATCACAAAATGTTCAGTTAAAAAATGCATCCTCTTCCTCGTAAGAGATGACTACAGTAAGCATGATAACATTATCAAAATATGCGGAAGCATTTAAAAATTCATCCAGTCAGGAAAAAAATAAGTTGCAATCATGGAAAGATTTCCAAAAAGACCTCCGAAACATGTAACTTCAGATCAACACATCTAAATCACTCATATTTTTTAAATAGCCACTCAAGGATGACATACCATACATCAGACAAATCATTCCTCTAAAAGAAATCTTAAACATCTAGGAGTAATTCTTCAAAATAAAGTGCCCCAAACAGAATGTTACTACCATTAAATTCAAATCTAAGCGTTGGATCCACCTGATGCGGAGTCAAACGAAGACAACCGAAAAACGTTTCTTATTTTAAATACATATGTGACATATTCTTGACAATTAATCATTTCTTTTGTACCACACAAGCTATGCAAAACGGACAAACTGAAGGACTCTAATCTTATTTCTTAAGGAGCACATTCTAAAAGTTTTCGCACTCATACAAGCCTTCAGCCACTACGATTTAGAGATAAAATTTATTAAAATTGCATAAGTATATTAAACAACTTGACCTTCAAACATTTTAGATTCATTAAAGTTGCATGCTATAGAAACTAGAATGTGTGATTACAAAAATTACCTCCAGCGTTAAGACAACCTATTTCAAAATAAGTTTATATTTTCAGAATGCGTCACATTTTACAACTTATTATCATGCGACACAAGAAATCAGGAATGGGATTCTGTTAAAAAGTTCATATAATAAATATAATTGATCGAGTTCAAAATATTACATAAACGAAACAATTATAAACCCCAATTTGAGCTAAAAGATAAAAATAGCATAATCCAGAGATATCATTTAAATGGCAATCATGAACAAGTTTTTATTTATTTTTTATCCCTGCCGAGGTAGAAAATATATCAACAGTTTAAAACTCATAAAAAATCAATAGATAAGTCTTCGGATTTGGTAACTATCTCAATCGAATCAAATGCCTTAATTCTTTATGATAGTCAATTGATAAATTGATAGCTACCTAGTAAAATTTACAAAATTCGGTTTCAACCATTTCTGTGTTCATCACATCAATGCGTGAAAAGCCACTCTGGTAGTCCGGTATAAATCAAGTCCAAAAATAAACTCCAATAAGGACTCTCCGATAACATTTCTGTTCTCATTTTCATTCTATCGCATCCCAATATTGATTGCTATGTAACAATCTGCTCTAATAAATCTCTTCTTTTTGATTCAGCAATAAAGCGGAAACTCAAAAAGCCTACTGGTCCATCTAGCATCCATCGGACGCAAATACCTCCACGCTTTCAATCAGTTGTAGCCTCGCTCAACTGAAGTCAGTGATCCCTGCACGCAACACTGGCGTGCACACTCTCTTCTATCTAGTCCATCTTTCCTAGTCCAATGGAATCTCCATTCCATCAGAACGATCTATTACGAAGTTGATGAAAGGACTTCTCTTTCTCAATTCCCTTCTCCTCTATAGTTATATACTTTGTTAGTAACAATTACATTCAACGTTACATATCCTACTTTTGATTTGTACCTCATCATTTCAACTGTTAGGCCTGTTGGCCTTTGTTGCCCAATAAATTTATTATTATTATTATTATTATAAACTAAGCTGTTTGCTATTTTAAATATTTTAAAGCCTTTTAGTTTGAACAATATGTACACAAACATAATATCGTTCATAGGAGGCATAAACACAGTTTTAACTATCTCAAATTTGTGTGGAACATGCTCCCGGTGTAATAGATAATTCAAAATCTCGTCCTCTATTACTACAAGCAAAAAAATAGTACCCACGGTAAAGGCAAGTCGGTTGGTTTTGCATCCGCAAACTCGTACGTTAGTTAACAAGTTTTATTTCTAGCTTCAAATCTGAGTATATGTAAAAAAAGTTATTACAATATGTAAATTATCTGGCAGCATAATAAATGTATGGCAGAATATAACGAAATCAAGTGCTGGAAGGCTAGCTAAATTGCATTGTTTAGTTAGCTGTATTACGTTACCGAATCGGATACGAAGCATTGGGCAAATACATAAAAAAATCAGCTAATTAGTTATATTTCTACCAGTACGTATTGTAGATGAAGATATTTCCTCCAACATAAAATTATTTTCTTTTTTCAGACCACTGTCTACAGAATTGTCGTTCCTTATTATTATATTTGCATAGTAACACAATTGTTAAACAGTGGTCTGAAAATTAGAACATAATAATTTTATGTCGGAGGAAATATCATCCTCTACATTATATGCGAGAATAATGTACAGCTAAATCACAAGGAAAAATTTTATTTTCAACGTTAGACAATAAAGCAATTAAATCAATTGAGTCTAAGCTAGTGCATGCTCTACGAGTCGCAAATATTTGGAAAATATTTTAGCATTAAACACGTAACTCATCGAAAGTCATACCTGACTTGAGTAAAATTTACGACCATTCCGAAAATTATTATTAAAATTGATATAAGCAACAACACTTTATAAAACTTAGACAAGTATTAGCAAGCAATAAGGGAACCAAAAATAAGAGAATATAAGAGAGAATATATTTTTCACTTATGTTTTTAGAAACAACAAAATATTTCAAATATCTCAATAAAAATCTGAGCCTGTAAAATTACTAAGAATGCAAAACATGATTAAATCAAAATAGCGTAGTAAAAAAAATCCAACATTGTACAACTTCGTAAAAATTTTGTAAAGTTTTACTCTTAATAATGTGCATTCTTCCCGGAAAAATTTACGTATTTGTGAAATATTATTGTTTGCAGTACAGACTGTAGAGGCCCCAGTTTCACGAGCTGATATTTGTTTCAGCTAAAGACTGGAAACTCAAAAGCCTGCTGGATCACCCGACGGTTTGCATCGGACAGACTCCCCCTCGTCTACCATCAGTCATAATCTCGTTCAACGGGTGCCAGTGAACCCTGCACGAAACACTAGCTTCAATTTAGTCGACTCCATCCTGTTCAATATTTCACTACAAAAATTCCATATCCACGACAAAGAACTCCGCCGGTCGATGTATGCTTCCGGTCCGCCATCATTATCGATCTCACTTACAAACTAATCTGTCCGAATCCAGCCTACCCTACATTGGTGCTCGGACACTTTATGAACTGAACTCCAATTGATTCTGTCTAGTCCAATGGAAGCACTTTTTTCACCAGATTGAACTATCATGAAGCTAATAAAAGCACATCTCGGCCTCAACTCCTCCCTCCCCTGTTGTTAAATACTATGCAAGTCATAATTTCATCCACCTCCACATATCCTACCTTTGATTTGTTACTTCCATGGTCGGGTCATTTGACCTTTGTAGCCAAATAAATGTATTATTATTATTATTATTATTATTATTATTATTATTATTATTATTATTATTATTATTGTTGTTGTTGTTGTTGTTGTAGAGGCTCCATACCTATTGTTATCTGAGAACCCCATAGATGCCAGATCGTGATCAGTCTTTAAGTGTATGATACAATCTTTCAAGCTTGTGCTTTCATTCACATCCGTTAAATTAATAACTGCCATATCTTGAGCTAACTTGCTAGTGTCCTCAAACTTAAGATTAGCCTCCAAGTCGATCGTACTTAATTTTTAATACTTTACAGAACACCCGAACAAATAATCTGTTACGGAACGTCCCAATAATTACGAAAGAAAAATGTAAGACAATGTTAGCAGGAACATATTGTGGAGATCGAGGAAACGTAAAATGGAGGAAATGAAATTAATGCAGCACGCCGAGCAAGTTTAAACCAGTCACGTATAGATAACCAAAAACTGAAATTGAGCACAATTCAAAGTATATATACAATCAAGTATTTAAACAACGAAAATTCTGGAAAATAAACGAATAATTTCTTTTTAAATAAAATTCGTTTCAATCAGTCAAGGTGGTTTAAATTTATCAAGTATTGGCACTATAATTTTGTCGGTGGAAACATCTTCCTCCACATACATCACATTCTCAAAAAAGACGGCTAATATTAGGCTTTATCATCGTTCTTTGGCTGACGTTGTACTCTTCCAGAACGAGTTTTGTATAATGGCGCCCCTGAAATCTATTCTATTCTTTAAAAAAGTTGGCATCGCGCCCTGTACAGTTGTCACTGTTTCTTCTGTTTCCCCTGGTATTGACAGAAAGTTTTCATGTTGTAATTCGGTAGAATAAGATTTTGATATGTTTGACAACGAGTCTTCTAAGTTCTGCATTTTGTTATGTGCCTGCATGTTTGGATTGCACACATCAGATTTGTCCATGGAACGATGGTCAATCAACTCATCTGATAATTCAGTCCTATCGTCTAAGCAGATAAACTGGGGAATGCAACGATCCAAAGTAACACAATCCTCAATACAATTTACCTCTATGATGATGTTTTTGTCTGTCATTCTCTTGACCTTATATGGTCCTTTGTAAAATGGTGTCAGGTAATTCTTCATATATTCATTAGTTACATACACATGCGAAGTCGATCTTAGATCAGAGGACAAATAGCACTTGGTTTTTGCTTTTCTAATCTTGGTCGGAGCCAAACGACACATCTTATCTCTAAATGCTCCTACAAACCAACTTACATAACTAGAAGCCCACCCAAGACTGCTTGGAGTTTCTATTAGAAGATCTCCAGGCAACCTTAATGGTTCTCCATAAACCAATTCTGTTATTGAAGTACCTAATTGTGCCCTATATCTGTTGTGAATGGCGAGTAGTACTATAGGAAGATCATGTGTCCAACTTGTTCCACTATTACACCTTAGCGCAGCTTTCAGTTCACGATGCAGCCTTTCTACCATCACATTTGCTCGTTGGTTGTACGCGCTAGTATGCAATACAGTTGTTCCGATAATGTTGAGAGATCTTTCGAAAAGCTCTGACATAAATTGACTACCGCGATCACTTGTGACCTTTTCCGGAAAACCATAATGCGATATTCAATTATGTCGAAACGCGAACAAGACTTCTTGCGCTGTCATTTTTTTAAATCGCCACTTCGAATTGGCGACTGCATCGATCTAACATAGTTAGCAATTATTTGTGGCCATTAATCTCAGGCATATCGACAATGTCTATATGTACGTGTCTGAACCATCCAATTGGTATCCCAATATTTTGCATCTCGGTTCTGGTATGTCTCCACACCTTACACGTTTGACACTTGGCACAGGCTCTAACCCATACCCGTACGTCTTTAGACATGTGCGGCCATACATATCTGTCATTAATTAATCGAATGGTGGCTTTAATGGATGGATGTCCCATGTTGTGAATTACTTGGATAATTTTGGCGCGTAACTCCAACGGCACATATGGTCGTGTTTGACTTCTGGACGTTTCGCATAACAACCACTTGCCACTCAGGAGCTAACGAACATATCTTGGTCTTTTGGAAAAGACTAACGTAAAGGGATCCAATCCTTGCGCTTCCTCGATTTGACTAACTAAATCATTCATAGAATCATCCAGTTTCTTCAATGGACCTTTAAATATCAGCTCGACATCGGGTTCATTCGGTATGCTAAGTGAATCAGCTAACAAATACTCCTTACCAGCAATAAGAGACACAGTGAAATCGAACTCTGATAATCAGTTTATTTAGGAATTTACTCTACGAGAGTAATTAAGCCTCGCTGTTTTACCAAGTATACTGATCAACGGCTTATGATCGGTCAATAACTTAAATTTATGACCGTCTAAGAAATGCTCAAAATGTAGCACTGTGAGATACACTGCTAGAAGCTCTTTACCAAAGTTATCATAACGTTTTCTCGATCATTAAGCTTACGACTATAAATCCCAATCGGTCTTACTATGTCCTAAGCTCTTTGCTGTAGCACTGTCCCTATCTGAGGCATTTGTGATTAGCTCGAAAGCTTTCTCCCAATCTACAAGTGCTAATTTGGTTATGTCACGCAGCAGTTCCTTGGCCTTCTGGAATTTTTCTCGGTCTTCTGGTCACAAGATTATAGGCCAAGACTTCTTAGTCATACTCTTTTTACGAATGAGATGGCTTGTCAACGATCCTAGAATTCCGGCTAGACCTGGACAGTAATAGCGGATCATACCCAAGCACCTTCGCAACTGGCGCATGGTTCGGGGCTCCGTTACGTCCTTAATAGCTTGGATTTTATCTTCCAAAGGTTTAATTATTTCTTTGGAAAGTATATGACCAAGATACTTAACTGAAGAGCATCCGAAGTTACTCTTATTAGTTTTGACCACTAATCCATATTATTCCAGCCTGGTCAAAACCGTTTCCAAATGCCTATGATGTTCATCACGTGAGCGACTAATGATTATAATGTCGTCTATGTACACCTTAGCAAATAAACAATTCTGATTAATTTCTTCAGCCGATGGCTGGAATATCTGACTGGCATTTTTCAAACCAAAAGGCATTCGAAGAAATTCATGCGAACTTCCTCCTGGAAATCTGACTGCGGTGAGTGGTATCGAACTTTCCTCCATTGGTATCTGAAAGTGCGCTTTCTGGAGATCTAAAGTTGAATAAACCTCATATCCCATTATATCTCGGAGTTGAGTACTCTGGTTAGAGAGAGGATAATAATCCCTATTCATCACTGAGTTTAATGGATGATAATTTCCTCAAACCCTTCATTGACCCGGTTCAGGTTTGGGAACTACTACTATTGGGGAAGAAAATAGGAATTTGACCTTCTACAAATCTCCTCTTTGCGCAAATGGTGAAATTCAGACACAGCAACTTGTTGCTTGTGGTGTGCCAATGATTGAGCCTTTGGTGAACAAGGCAACGGAGCCACCAATTCTATTTGGTGTTCTACACCTGTCTTCAATCCTATCCTTTTGGCACTGAAAGGCTGAAACACTGCTAGGTGTTTCTCAATGATATCGAAAAAGTCATGTGCGACAGTTGGACGGGGTAAAAGAAATGTTCTAACTGCCGATGTGTTAGACCAAGTATATGTTGACACCCCTGCGCCTTCTGCGATAGTCCTAGCTTTGGGGTCTAATGTCAGTTTGAAATTTGTCAAGAAATACATCCCAATGATGTGGTCCTTATCATTGGCTACGAGAAAATTCCATGTTAATGAAGATTTATGGCCTAACGTCACCGACATTTCTTTTATCCCTTTGACTCCTATTGGACTACCGTTTGCGGCCCATAGTTGTTAATCAAATATTGGGCAATTTGCTTCCACCACATCGGACCTAACTATGCTTACTTCAGCACCCGTTTCGATGATAAATTCCAATCCAGATAATTCATCTTTAATAATGAATTTGTTGCTGGATAATCCGGAAATGTTTTCCATATCTCTGCTTAGTAAGAATCTGACTATCTTACCCTCTGTATCGGTAATATTTGGTCTTGTGTCATTTTTAACTTTTGTCTTAAGTATGCCTTTTAAAGGCATATCTATGAGCCTTTGCAATGGAACTCACCCTACGGCTCCTACTAGCGGGGATTTTCTTCTTTTCCCGATGATGGATACATCTCTACCGGTTTAGCGCTTCTTTTCCATCTAGGTCCACCTAACCACGGGTATATACAATTCTCACCTTGGAAATTTGCACTTCGTCCGTTTTCGCAATGTGCCTTAGGCCAACCGTGCGGCCAATCGAAACGTTGACGCGAGTGACTCCCTCGATGTTTAGTATATTTTTCCTGACTCTGAAGTTGCGAAATGTCTCGACGTGTACTTGCAACTTCTCTACATAAGTAATGCACGGTTTCTTGTATCGTCAGGTTGATTTCGGTATCTGCCCTAACTGGCTGCACCATGACAGAATCTGCCGTTACAGCATGTACTTGTGGTTCCTGCTGTTTATACACTCCGTCTAGCCCTCTGAGTTTAGTTGGACAGTCAATACTCATTGTATCAAATACTTCTAATGTAGTTCTAAGCCTGGATGGTAACCCAGCTGTAGAAATAGAATTTACCACATCTCTGGATATATTCAACCTGGAAGCTTTCGTACAAAGGCGTTCATAAAACTCTGATCGTAATTAACGCCCCATCGTCTCTAAACGTAATAATTCACACATTTGTGCCGGTCATCCAAGCTAAAATTTCTGTTGGATTCCGGCCATTAATAACTCAAATGCATTGTTAGGATTTTATTCCACAGTTCTGTCTCTGAAATTTTCCAAGGCGTTTTGGAAATTCTCAGGCAATGCCATCCATGCCGCAACAAATTTCTCCATAGGGGTTACGATATTATAAGCGCTCAATATCATTTGGGAATCTCCGACCCAACTTGAGTGTTTTTTAGATTTATATGGCAGTAGACCGAATATTCTTGGACTGGCGCGGTAGCCAAATTTTGTAAAGGCTCCATACATTTTGTTATCTGAGAACCCCATAGATTCTAGATCTTGATCAGTCTTTGAGTGTATAATAGAATCTGACAAGCTTGTGCTTTCATACACATCTTTTAAACTCATACCTGCCATATCTTGTGCTAACTTGCTATTGTCCTCAAACTTAAGATTAGCTTCCATGTCGATCGTATTTAATTATTAATTTGATACTTAATGTTAGGCAATCGGAATGTGAAAACTTTCACGTTACAGTACACCCGAACAAATAATCTGTTCCAGAACGTCCCAATATGTACGAAAGAAAAAATGTAAGACAGTGTTAGCAGGAATATATTGTAGAGATCGAGTAAACTTTAAATGGAGGAAATGAAATAAATGCAGAACGCCGAGCAAGTTAAAACCAGTCACGTACAAATAACCAAAAACTGAAATTGCGCACAATTCAAAGTATATACACAGTCAAGTATTTAAACAAAGAAAATTCTGGAAAATAAACGAATAATTACTTTTTTAAATAAAATTCGTTTCAATCAGCCAAGGTGGTTTAAATTTATCAATTATTGTCATTTTAATTTTGTCGGAGGAAATATCTTCCTCCACAATTATTATTTTTATTATTATTATTATTGTTATTATTATTATGTAGGGGTATTTTGCGGGGTTCTTATCTCCCTTCATAAGATTGGTAGCGGCTGTTGAGATCCGTGCTTATGATCAATCCGGCCTTTTCCCTGATGTGTGATGTGAGAAGGCTAATACGAATGATCACAAATGGCCACAACGTTGCATGGATAATTCATAGTTAGTCCAAATTAACCGTGCTCTAGACGGCAACAAAACGAAATTCAGTTAACACATGTTTTATACACAAGTCACAGTTAAACAAAATTGTCCGTGCTCGAGACGGAAAAAGAATGAAATACTGTTAACAAAATTGAATGTCTTATACAAAAGTCACAGTTAAACAAAATTGTCCGTGATCTAGACGGCAAACAAATGAAATACTGTTAAAAAAGTTGAATGTCTTATACACAAGCAATAATTCTTTCACAAATGTCTGAACTGTGATGAATACATGTAACCGATTGAAAATATATGATGATATAAATAAAGTCACTGGTAAAAGTTGTCACTGACGGTAAATAGCTTAGAATCGTGTTAAAACTTCAATGAAAAGACTTCACAAATAATTAATTTACTGTTTGCTATGGACTTCACTTATTTTATTATAATAATCCATTATACTCTGAAATTCGGATAGGTATAATTAGATGCATACAGCAAGTCACTTGTATAAACTGCGAATAATCCAACGAAGAGAAATAAATCCACTTTGAGACTATAATCCACCGCATGTTCCTTGCGTATTGCGCGCGGGTGTGTATATTTAATAAAAAACCTATTAATTACAAATAAAATTGCAGTTCAAGAAATCTCAATTAAAACTGCTTGAAACTAACAGAGATTGTTTCTAAAATCACAGTCCAGAGAAATATTGTGTAAAAACAGTGTTAGACTATTTGACCTTAAAGAGCACTGCATTTGCAAAATCGAACATCGTTGGGTTTTAACGCGGAGCCGCGTGTTACAATTATTATTGTTATTATTATTATTATTATTATTATTATTATTATTATTATTATTATTATTATTATTATTATTATTATTATTATTATTATTATTATTATTATTTTATTATTATTATTATTACTGTTATTGTTATTGTTATTATTATTATTATTAGAGCCTCATAGTGACCAATTCAGGGTTAGTCTTAATGTGCCTATAGGAGTCTGATTAGAAAGTTTTCTCTTCCATATCTACCAAATTAATGCCGACGAATCCCTGTAGAATTCTATCAGTGTCTTCAATCTCCAAGTTAATCACACCAAAATAAATAATTAATTAAAAGACGAGAGCTTCAAAAATTGGTAATAATGTAACACGCGGCTCCGAGTTACAACCCAACGAACTTCAATTTTGACAAATATAGTTCTCTTTAAGGTCAAATAGTTTAATTCTGGTTTTACACTATATTTCTAGTAACTGTGATTTTAGAAACAATGTCTGTTAGTTTCAAGCACCTTTAATTGAGATTTCTTGAACTGCAAATTTAATTGTAATTAATAGGGTTTTGTTTAATAAATATACACACCCGCGCGCAATACGCAGGTAACATGCAGTGGATTTATGTGACTTAACGCTCAAAGCCAGGATTTATATATTTCGTGTGAACTAATAATTCCTACATAACCATTAACCGTGCAGTCAAGACTTTAGGCATTTATACTCTGTGTATTTCTCAGTCATTTATCCGAAACCTTTCAGTTCAATGGATTTATGTGATTTATCACTCAATACCTAGCATACAGTGGACTATTCTAACAATGCAAAATTCGGATTTATATCTTGTGCTTATTGTGACTACTTTTATACGATTTTTATCTTTGCTTTGAAAGATTTTGTTTAATAAAACTATGATTTTGTGCTTGTGCCTTCTCACATCACACTTCGGGAAAGCGCCAGGAATTAATCATTAACGTAGATCGTAATAACAGCCATCAGATATTAGTTAGGAAGGCAATATCTCACTAAATAGACAACTAGCTCGCAGAACCTCTTAAATTAACTATAAAACCTCCTAAAACAATTTAATTAATTATGTTTATTTTCATGATGCTGTGATTAATGATGTTTTTGAGATCAAACGTCAGCAATAAATTAAGGATTTAGGCATAAATATTCAATGTACAGCTTCTGCTGAAAGACATATTGAAGGAAAGTAAGCAGTGATAAGAACTACTTATCTATATGAGATTTATTGCTCAGATTTATGTGTTGTGATACCTTTTTTATATTGTAAATTTTTCAATATCATTATATTTTTTGGAGGTTTTGTAGTTAATGTAAGAGGTTCAGCGTGCTAACTGTCTATTAAGTGATGCTATATTGTAACACACGGCTCCGTGAAACAACCCAACGATGTTCGATAGAGTGCTCTTTAAGGTCAATTATTGTAACTCTGTTCTTATACAATATTTCACTTAACTGTGATTTTAGGAACAATTTCTGTTAGTTTCAAGCAGTTTTAATCGATATTTCTTGAACTGCAATTTTATTTCTAATTAAAAGTGTTTTTATTAAATTAACAGAACCGCACGCGATCCGCGAGGATCACGCGGTGGACTATTGTGTCACTGCGGATTTATTTCGCTTAGTTGGATTATTCGTAATTTATGTGAAGGATTTACTGTCCACATAGAAGAATGGATTGGTATTTTGACATGAATTAAAACCTTATCAAGCAGTGAACTAAAGTTTTGTGAGTTTTTATCATTGAAGTCTTTATACGGTTTACATATTCATTTTTAGTGATAACTTTTAACGTTAACTCAATCCATATCATCATGTATTTTCAATCGAGTTTTTGTCATTGAAGTCTTTAAACGGTTTATATATTCATTTTTAGTGATAACTTTTAACGATGATTTTTTTCATATCATCATGTATTTTAAATCAATGGCATAAATACAGTTCAATTCAGACATTTGTATGCGAATAACTGATTGTGTGCAAAACATTTTTCTTTATAAACATAAATCATTTTAACTGTTGCCGTCTAGAAGACGGACAATTTAGTTTAACTGTGAATAGTGTTTAAGACCTATTCTTGCATTAAAATCTGTTTTTATTGTCGACCAACTCATGATCAGTGTGAACTAACTGTGAATTATATTTCTATTTGCAACATTATATCTAATATATGTATGAAACTAAGTTTCGGTTTTCTCACTTCAACCATCCGAAAAGGATCAGAGACTGATCAGGTTCTAGGGTAGTAATAATAGCCACCATGAATATGTAGGTCGGGTATAGAACCACGAACTAGGTGGCAACCCCGCAAAAATACCCCTACAATACCACTTCTGCATATGCCTGATAGCTGTTGTTAAGATCCGTGTTCATGATTAGTCCCTGACCTTTTACCAAAGGGTGATGTGAGAAGGCGGAGTCGAAGTATCATTATTTTATTGAACACAGTGTTGCAAAGCAAAGATCAATTGTAGGTGTTTTTTGCGGGGTTGCCACCTAGTTTATGATTTTATACCCGTCCTACATATCAATGGTGGCTATTATTACTACCCGTGCACCTAATCAGTCTCTGATCCTTTTCGGATGGTTGATATGAGAAAGCCGAAACTTGGTTTCATACATATATTAGATATAATGTTGCAAATAGAAATATAATTCACAGTTAGTCCACACTGACCATGTGTAGGTCGACAATAAAAACAGAATTTAATGCAAGAATAGGACTTAAACATCATTCACAGTTAAACTAAATTGTCCGTCTTCTAGACGACAAAGTTAAAATGATTTATGTTTACAAAGAGAAATGTTTTATGTACAATCAGTTATTCGCTTATAAATGTCTGAATTGAACTGTATTTATACCATCGATTTAAAACATATGATATGGAAAAAGTCAACGTTAAAAGTTATCATTATAATGAAGGGGTAAGCCCCATAAAGACAAAAAAGTCGATTGAAAATACATGATGACATGAATGGAATCAAGGTTAAAAGCTATTACTAAAAGTGAATATGTAAATCGTTTAAAGACTTCATTGATAAAAACTCGATTTAAAATACATGATGACATGAATGGAATCAATGTTAAAAGTTATCACTAAACAAGGATATGTAAACCGTATAAAGACTTAAATGATAAAAATTCACAAATATTTAGTTCACTGCTTACTATGGTTTTAACTCAGGTTATTATATTAATCCATTGTTCTCTGAAGTTTGGATAGTCTTACAATAATATACACAGTAATTCCAATGCGTAACTTCTACAACTAAGCGAAATAAGTTCACTGTGACACAATAGTCCACCGCGTGTTTCATCCGTATCGTGCGCGGTTCTGTCTATTTCATAAAACCCTATTAATTACAAATAAAATTGCAGTTCAAGAAATATCGATTAAAACTGCTTGAAACTAACAGAGATTGTTTCTAAAATCACCGTTAAGAGGAATATGGTATAAGAACAGATTTAGATTATTTGACCTTAAAGAGCACTGTATTGAACATAATTGGGTTGTAACTCGGAGCCGCGTGTTACACAATATCGTATAAAAGTAATCACAATAAAACAAAATATAAATCAAGAATTTCTCGGCAAAATTGACATTTTGTGTAAAAGAGAAATTATTCAAAATAAATAAATCCAGAATGTCTTAGGAGTATAGTTTAGATTCACTGACAATTGATGAAGAGCACACAAAATAAAAATGCAGAATGTCTTAGGAGTATAGTTTAGATTCACAGATAATTGATGAAAAGCACATAAAATATGAATCCAGAATGTCTTAGGAGTGTAGTTTAGACTCACTGATAATTTATAAAAGGAAAACAAAATATAAATCCAGATTTCGAGCTACATCACACAATAATCCACTGTATGCTACCGCGTATTGCGCGCGGGTGTCTTTTATTATTAAACGAAACCCTATTAATTACAATTAAATTTGCAGTTGAAGAAATCGAAATTAAAACTGCTTGAAAATAACAGAGATTGTTGCAAAAATCACAGTTAAGAGAAATATTGTGTAAAACCAGTATTAGCAGTTGTGACCTTAAAGAGAACTATATATATCAAAATTGGGCTTCATTGGGTTGTAACGAGGAGCTTTGCGTTACAATCTATTTGATGGAACATGTGTGTTTTGAATCCAAATAGAGATATTCTATTCTTAAAGACAGTAATATGCGAAGAACTGTGTTCTTCTTGCGCAATAATGCATCCGAATATTTAACCTGGAATGAGATTAGAAATGAAAAGAACAAGTTATTAAATTACCTGTTCATGAATGATCCAAATATTCATAAATGCAAATGGAAATAAGTTTGTTAATATTTATATTGTGAAGAGAAATTAAACGGCAAAGGAAAATTGCTAGAGAAAATCGCGCCCGAAAGAGACACAGAATACATAACACTTGAATTTAACACAATTCAAAAGTATATATAATACAAAGTATTTAAACAAAGAATGTTCTAGAAATTGAACGATTACTTTCTTTTTTAACTATATTCGTTCCAATCAGTCACGTTGATTTAAATTTATCAAAAACTGTTACTTTAATTTTTTGGAGAAAATATCTTTCTCTACATACACCACCTTCTCAAATAAGGCGTCTATTACTAGACGAAATCCTTGTTCTTCAGCTGACGTTGAAATCTTCTTGAGCGAGTTGTGCATACAGGTGCCCCTGACGTCGACGTTGCATCTTTTTCATGCGACAGTTGTACTGCTAGTTCGTCTGACGTGGATGGAGCTTAATGATCTTGTAGCTCGGTTGAGCATGATGCCGATGATATGGATAACACGTATTGTGAAAGTTGCTGGTTTGAACTTTGTGCCTCCTCGGTCGGATGTCAAATATCAGACTCGTCCATGGAACGGTCGTCCTTTAACTCATCTTATCCTTCAGTCTTACCGTCAATCCAGATAAACTGTGGAACGCAACGATTCAAAGTATCTCAATTCTCCATGCCATTTACATTTAGGACGACATTTTTGCCTGCAAACCTTTTGACCTTAAACGGTCTTCTATAAAATGAACTCAGGCAGTTCTTCCTATTTTAATTAGCTACACGAACATGCGATACCGATCTTAGATCAAAAGACACATAGCTCCTGATTTTTACTTTTCTAGTCTTTCTCGGATCTAAACGACAAATCTTATCTATAAATGGTCCAATAAACCAATTTATTTAACTAGAAACCCAACCAAGACTACGTGGACTGTCTATTAGAAGATCGTTAGGCAACCGTTATGTTTCTCCATATACAAAGTCTGCTTTTGAAGTTTCTAATTTTGCCCTATATCTGTTTCGCATGGCAAGCAATACTATAGGAAGATCATGTAACCAGCATGTTCTACTAGTACACATCAACGCAGGTTTCAGTTCACGATGCAGTCTTTCTACCATCTCATTCGCATGTGGATTTTATGCGCTAACATGCAGTACATTTATTCTCATGATATTGAGCGATATTATGACAATCTCTGTCACAAATTGACTACCGCGATCACTAGTGTCCCTTACAAAACACCATAACACGATAACCAATTATGTAAGAACGCAAACAAAATCTTTCGCGCTGTCATATCTTTCAAAATTTCTACTTCAAATTAGCAAATAAAACGATCAACCAATGTTTGATCGTTAACTTCGGGCGTCTCAACAAACTCTATATGTGTATGTCTGGACCGTCCGGTTGGTATCCAAAATTTCCGTATCTCCAAACCTTACAGTCTTGACACATTGCCCAGGCTCTTAACCAAGCCTGTATGTCTTTAGACAAATACGGCCATACGTATCTGTCTGTAATTATTCGAACGATGGCTTTAATAAATGGATGTCCTTTTTCGTGTAATATTTGGATTATTTTAGCGCGTAACTCCACCAGTACATACGGTTTTGTTTGGTCTCTGTTGGTTTCGCATAACAACCACTTGAAACTCAAGAGTTTGCGTGCATAGCCCGTTCTCTTAGCCAGTATTATCATAAAGGGATCCTATCCTTGCGTTTATTCGATTTGCTTGACTAAATTGTTAGGAGAATCATCTGGATTCTCCAATGGACTTTGATATATCAGCTCGATGTTCGCTTAATTCTGTCTGCTAAGTGCATCTGCTACCACGTTCTCTTTACCAGCAATAGTGAAGTCGAACTTTTCTCCCTTCGAGAGTAATTAAGCCACGAGGTTTTACCAAGTATGCTTATCAACCGCTAGTTATCTGTTAATAACTTGAACTGATGACCATCTAAAAGTTGCTTAAGATGTAGCACTGCAGCATACATAGCAAGAAGCACTTTTCCAGAAGTATCAAACAGTTTTTCTCAGTCATGAAGCTTTCGGTTATAAAACCCACTTGGTCTTACTATCCTTGCCTTTTTGCTGAAGCACTGCCCCTATTGCAGAATCTTAGGCATCAGTGATTAGCTCATGTGACTTCACCCAATCTACTGGTGCAGGAGTGTTTATGTCGCTTAGTATTTCCTTAGCCATATGGAATTTTCCTCTGTCTTTCTGAGTCAAGGTGATAGACCAGGACTTCCTGATCGTGCTATTCTTATACCTGACTTGGCGCGTTATCGATTATAAAGTTCTTGCTAGACCTGGAATGAATCGTCGACAATAAATAATCATGCCCAAGAAGCTTTGCAGCTGGCGCACGGTCCGGGGCTCCGTTGTGTCTTAGATGGCTTGGATTTTAACTTAAAAATTATTAATTCCATTTTTGAAAATTATATGTCCATGATAATTATCCATCCACTAATCTATATTGTTCCAGCATGGTCAAAACCGTTTCCAAATGCTTACTATGCTCATCACGTGATCGACTGAAAATCATTATGTTGTCTATGTACACCCTCGCAAATAGACAATTCTAAAAGACATTTTCAGCCAAACGCTGGAATGTCTGACTGGCATTCGTCAACACAGAAAGAATTCCAAGAAATTCATGCGATCCTCTTCCTGGAATTCTGATTGCGGTGAGTGGTATAGAGTTTCATTCCATCGGTATCTGATAGTATGCCTTTGGAGATTTAAAGTTGAGTAAACCTCATATCCCATTATGTCTCGGAGTAGAGTGCTCTGATTAGGGAGAGGATTATAATCACCCTTAGTCATTGGGTTTAATAGACGATAATTCCAACAAACCCTCCATTGTTCAGATTCAGGTTTACAATCCACTACTATTGGGGAAGAAAAATTGAAATTTGACCCCCAACAAATTTCTCCTATGCGCAATTGGTGAAGTTCAGATACAGTAATTTGTGGCTTGTGTTGCGCCAACGGTTGGGCTTTGGGTGAATAAGATAGCATAATAAAAAAATATATTTTGTGCTGAACACCAGTATTTGATCCATTTCGTTTTGCAATAAAAGTTTGGAACACTACAAGATGTTTCTCTATGATAATGGCAAAGTCACTTGCGATTATGGGACAGGGTAAATGACCTGTTCTAACTGTTGAAGTATCAGACTTAGTGTGTATTAACACCCTCAAATCTTCTCCGTTGGTCCTAGTTTTTGGATTTAGTGTCAGGTTTTAATGAGTCAAGACATTCATTCCATTGATATGGTCCTTGACATCGGCTACCCGAAAATTCCTCTAAAAGGAAGATTTCTGTCCAAACTTTACCTACAATTCTTTCATCTCCATAACTCCTATCGCACTACAATTAGCGGCCCGTAGTTTATAATCAGATATAGGAAAATCTACCTCCACCATATCTAACTTAACTATACTTACTTCTGCACCTGTGTCTATGAGAAACTAAAGACAAGTAGCTTCATCGCTAATAATGAAGCTACGGCTGAAAAATCCTGCAACGTTTACAAGTTCTCCATTTAAGCAGAATCTAAACGTCTTATCGTTTATCTTGGTGAACCTCCCTATTGTCGCATTTTTTGATTCTGCCGTTATAATGACTTTTTTAGGCACATCAAGAAGCCTTTGCAAATGAACCCCCCTACGGCTCCAACTAGCGGGGTTTTATGCTTTTCCCGTTGTGAGAATATTATTAGCTGATGAGAACCCGTAGACGATAATTCATTGGAAAACATAGTTTGCCTATAATTGCCTGATATCAAGTACATGCCCACGAATCTCTGTATATTTCTATCAGTGTCCTCAAATTTAAGATTAGCCTCCATGTTAATCATAACTTAATATATAATTAATTAATCAATTAATAGACGAAGGACTGTGTAATTATTACGCAACACTGTACCAGAATATTTAACCTGGAAAAAGATGAGACGCGAAACACAGAATTATTAAATTACCTGTTCATGAACGACCCAAAAATGCACAAATGAAAAGAGAAACTAGTCTTTTTAAGATTTACATTGTGAAGGTCAAATTTTGTAGAACCGAGAAATGAAATGGCAAATGAAATTTGATATAAGAAATCACGCCAGACGGGCCCGGAATATAGAAAACTTGCATAGGTATATATAACACAAAGGATATAAACAAAGAATATTCTACAAATTAAACGAATATTTACTTTTAAAATGATATTCATTCAAATCGGCCACGGTGATTTAAATTTATGAATAATTGTTACTTTAAATTTGCCCGAGAAAATATATTCGTCTACATAGACGAATTACGTATAGCATTATGGAAGTCGTTTTTCTCTCCATATAAAAATAGATCAATTATTTAGTTAAGGAAATTTGTAAATACCATTTGTTTTCTTAAACAAAGTTATGCCTTAAAAATTTTGGACATTTTATAAAATTTGCTTTGCTCACATTGTCGAAATTTATGGTGTCTTTGATAAATTTAACAATAATTCGTTTTGGGATTTTGTTGACGCAAGGAATGCTCTTCTGTTGTTCTGATGCAGCCATATCTTTTTTCTGAATTTGAATCTTTCGATGCTAAATCCTGAGAATAACTTGGCGAATTGACCTCAAATGTTTATTCTTTTTGATATTTCGCGAAGGATCTCAATTTCATCACAGGTAAAGTGATTGAGTACACTTCTTAAGAGCTTCGCTTTCCGTAAGGTAAATCGCGGCAATCAGTGAGACCGTAAGCATTTGCACTTTGTTGTAGTATATAGTTTGGTATAATTATTATTTTGATATAAGCGATCACAGCATTAATTGTGCGGATATTGAGCATTTGACGGACGGACTTAGGAAAGCTAGCCTAAGGGAAGACACAGAATGTAATGCGAAATTTAGTTGTTCTAAATTTGTTTATTATTCCAGATACATTGGAATAATGGATCTAGCATGTGGGGGCGTTCATATGGTCGTGACCAAAAGGCCTCTACAGCCTTTTCTATCTAAGCGCGATCAATTGCTGCACAAAATCTTTGGAAGCAGTCGAAACAAGGCGCCAAATTCCACCTAGCTCGGCATATAATAATACTCTTCGCAATGTTAAACGCCACCTTAAGCGCAGTCTAAAATTCGATCTTTAATCCCTTGGACAAGAAAGGCCGAAAAAATGGAAGAAATGTTCACATAAAGTAGTAGTCGCAGTTTCTTACAAATTATTTACATAACAGATCCGAAACTGTAAATGCTAGTAACAACCATCTAATAACCGATAAAATAATTCGTCTTGATAGGAGGGTTGAACGCTAAAAGGATCAATTTTAATGGGCTCGTGTTTCAGCTCCGATTCTCAAATTCAGGCCTGTATCAACAGTGTGGAATACTAATCTCAAAGTCACAACAGAGTTAGAAATACTTAATGCAATCCTATTTCTTAAAAGTCGCAAATCCGTAGGCCCTGATTATTTGCTTCCTGGATTATTTAAGGATGGTCGCGATAAAATTTCGGGAGCGTTGACTAACAATTTTTTTACTATATGGAATGAGGTGACCATACCACTTGATTGGAATAAGTCTTTAAAAAAGGCAATCGTAATTCGTGTGATAACCATCGTGGCGTATGCTTGAATCCGGTCGGATCTTAGTTATTTTTTTCGATTATCCCAAGTCTTGAACAGTGACATTTATATCGTCGTACTATAATAGCCGTCTTTTTAGACTTCAAGGATTTATTTGACTTGGTGCATCGCAATGTTTTATTCCATATTCTGCCGAAAAGTGGTGTCCCTACAAAAGTTGTTTATATAATACGCGATCTCTGCACAAAAAAATTCGTTGAGTTAAGGTTTACAACGAATTAACGCACAACTTTACATCCAGCAGTGATGTTCGTCAGGGCTGTTCACTTTCCCTTATTTTGTTTAATTTTTTAATCAATGAAATTATGAATTACACTCTACACGTTCAGGATGCAGGTGTTGAAGATTTTTCGGGCGGTAAACTACTTTACTATCGAGATGTTGTCGAACTATTATTTGCCAGTCAATATTCTTCTCAGCATACCTTGAATAGATTAGCAAAGGTTTTTTCGTCTTTAGGCATGAAATTCGCACACTTTAAATGTAAGATGCTTTCACAGGATCACTCACCACTTCCTCTAAATCTGCGACTGCAGTGTAAAGATCTAGACACATGATTACATACTTTGAGTTCTATCAATAACTCAGGCAATATAATAAAACAATAATTGATTGCGCGGGTGGTGGTAACAATTCTTTAAATCAAGTTTGCGAGCTTGAAGTAAACACCAATCCCATTGTATTTAACCAGTCGTTGAACAACATAACAAAACTACCGCCAGCCGCAACGCACTGACGCGTTTCGACCTTCCTTGATCATCATCAGAGTACGACAGCAAACTGACTATCGAGGATCAAACCGCATTGAACATATATATGGAAATCAAATTTAGATATGCGGCTCTCACCTCTAGCAGTCTCGCATACATTGAACTTGACTGGAAATGCCGGCTGCACAATTTCTATGCAGTCACGAACATTAACTGTTTGCAGCTTTCGCCACATATAAACATATAAGCAATACAATAAAACAATAATTGATTGCGCGGGTGGTGGTAACAATTATTTAAATCAAGTTTGCGAGCTTGAAGTAAACACCAATCCCATTGTATTTAACCAGTCGTCGAACAATATAACAAAACTACCGCCAACCACAACGCACTGACGCGTTTCGACCTTCCATGATCATCATCAGAGTACGACGGCAAACTGACTATCGAGGATCAAACCGCATTGAATATATATAGAAATCAAATTTAGATAGGCGGCTCTCACCTCTAGCAGTCTTGCATACATTGAACTTGACTGGAAATGTCGGCTGCACAATTTCTATGCAGTCACGAACATTAACTGTTTGCAGCTTTCGCCACATATACACATATAAGCAATACAATAAAACAATAATTGATTAATGTTCGTGACTGCATAGAAATTGTGCAGCCGACATTTCAAGTCAAGTTCAATGTATGCGAGACTGCTAGAGGTGAGAGCCGCCTATCTAAATTTGATTTCCGTATCATTCAATCGATTTGAATCATAGAGCATTCTCATCGAAGTCATCGATCGGGTCATGGCAATGGTATGTTATTCGCATTCTGTTTTATATTAATAATATTGAATTGGTGTTTACTTCAAGCTCGCAAACTTGATTTAAAGACTCAGGCAATATGACTGACGAATTGATTATGAGAATCTCGAAAGCTTGAGTGACATTTTCAAATTTATAGACAAATGCGGGTATTTCACTATGCATTATAAGTCGTGTTTACAATGCATTTCTACGTATAGTTTCATTATACGCTAGTTAGAATTGGGCCATTGGAGTTGATGATTTTCGACGCTTACAGGTATTCGACCATCGTTGTTTGAGAAGCATGGCACATTTTGGTTGCCGTCAAAGACTAAGCAACGTTGACATCCGTAGACGGAATTTTAGATCTGCCAAAAAGTGCTCTTTGTTCGAAAAAAAATAAGTCACCATCAAAATCGTTGTCTCGGTAAGAAAAAGTTGAACAGATTTTGACATGGCAGAAACAATTGAAGTCACTTACATTCAAATTGGGTAGTATAGGACCCAATCGTCTGTCATGATAGTTCTTGGTCAGAAACAATGTGCGATAAGGCATCGAATCGAGCTAAATGGCAATATTGTGACAGATTTCTAATAGAATCATCTTCGTAAATTTATTTTCTTAGTAGGGCAGATTTAACTGCGAGGTTTGGTTCTGCTTATGACGTGATATGTTGGAACACGCAAGGAAGCTGTGTAGTTGATGTTGCCTTGCCTTAAGTTGACTTGGCCATAATGGTGTTGCGTAGAAGTTTAGTTTACCTCACTTCTGTGAGTTATCAAGATAAATATACTCAAAGTAACTAGATACTCTCTCTCCCTCCCGTAAATCTCACTAACGATTATTTTTCTCCTTATTTATAAAACCTTTTTCGGTTTTTTGGTTTAGAATAGAACAGAATAGAATATCTTTATTTGAATTCAAACCACACATGTTCCATCAAATAGATTTTAGGAGGTTTTGCAGTTATTGTAACAAGTTTTGCGGGGTAGCTGTCTATTTAGTAATACTTTACTATTTTTACATTTTCATGGTGGCTGTTATCACCACCCGTTCCATGATCAGTCCCTGACCTTTTTCCGAAGGGTGAAGTAAGAAGACTCATCCATGTTATCAGACATTTATTGAATGTTATGTTGCAATGCATGAATCAATTCACAGTTTATCAAAATAGACCGTGCTCTAGACGGTAACAAAATAATATATCGTCAGCACAATTAAATGTCTTATACACAGGTAATCACCATAAACAAAATCGTCTGAATCATGATGAAATCATGTAAATGATTGAAAAAGTACTATGACATAAACCCAGACTGATTAGCAATTTAGTTTACATTAACTGATAATTGATGAGAAGAAACACACTAAATATTGTCACTGATAACTATTGGAGAGAAATCGTGTAAAAGCAGTCATAAAACCATCATAAGTAATTATTCCACTGTTTGATTGGTTTTGAACGTTTAAATTATATAAATCCATTGAACTATAGAGTTTCGGATAAAAGATTGAGAAACACGTGAAGTTTGGTTGAGTATAATCATAACTGAACTGTAAGTAGTTGTATAAATTGTGGTTAATGCACGTAAACTAAGTAAATCACATGTTTAAACACATAGACATATAAATCCACCGCATGTTACCTGCGTATTGCGCGCGGGTGTGTATATATATTAAACAAAACCCTATTAATTACAATTAAATTTGCAGTTCAAGAAATCTCAATTAAAAATGCTTGAAACTAACAGAGATTGTTGCTAAAATCACAGTTAAGAGAAATATTGCGTAAAAACAGAGCTAGACTATTTTACATTAAAGAGAACTATATTTGTCAAAATTGAACATCGTTGGGTTGTAACGCGGAGCCGCGTGTTACAAGATAATAATATTGGAAAATATACAATATCAAAAGAATATTACATCACATAAATATGTGAAATTAGTCTCATAAAGATAAGTAAATCACTCTAGATATGCTATACGATATATCAGCATCATAAAATTCAGCAGTAATATCTCTGAATACGATATATCAATTTTGATATAATTATTATGAATAAATTGTCTTTTAATTAATCGTATTTGTACAATAATTGACTATATTGTAGGAGGTGTTGCAATTATTGTAAGTGGTTTTTGCGGGGTAGCTGTTTATTTAGCGATGCTATGCTATTCCTAAATATGCATGGTAGCTGACGTCTGAAGAAATTAGTTTCGTGGGACGTTATTATGATTAGTCCCAGACCTCTTTCTAATGGGTGATGTGAGAAGGTTAAGTCGAATTATCATACGTGTATTATGAGCAAGGTTGCAAGGCAAATTAAAATTCACTGCTAGACAAAATTGACCGTGCTCTAGACGGCAACAAAATAAAATATTGTCAATACAAGTTAATATCTAGGCAAAAGAGCAAAGTCATGATAAACACAATAAATAAATGCAGGATGTCTTAGTAGAACAGTTAGTTTTTTCGTATTAACGATTAAAAACACAAAATATAAATCCAGAATGTCTTAGCAGAACAGTTAGTGTTTTCGGATAAACGATTAAAAACACACAAAATATAAATCCAAAAGATCTTAGCAGAACAGTTAGTGTTTTTGGATAAACGTCTAAAAACAAACAAAATATGAGACCTGGCTTTGAGCGTTATGGCACATAAATCAACTGAATGTTACCGGCGTATTACGCGCGGGTGTGTATTATTATTAAGCAAAACTCTATTAATTACAAATAAAATTGCAGTTCAAGAAATCTCAATTAAAACTGCTTGAAACTAACAGAGATTGTTTCTAAAATCACAGTTAAGAGAATGATTGTGTAAAACCAGAATTCGTATTTGTGACCCCAAGGAAAACTGGATCTGATGAAATTGATACTCGTTGAGTTCTAACGCGGAGCGCGCGTTACAATATAAATAGTTATGCATTCATCATCAAAATTCACAGACCTAAAAATAAGAAAAAATTAAGGTATAATTGGAGTGTAACATTATGTAAAAATGAGCATTACGACGAGGAATTGATTGTATGTAGTGTTGACTAGTATGATGGTATAATGCATAACATTTCAATTTAATGATACAGAATGTGGAAATAAAAATTTCAAGATGGTATGTTACTAATCCCAATAAGCCTTGTCTTTTATTCAATAACAAGAAAGTATTATCATAATCAAAATTAAAAAGATCAGCAGGATTGCAATTTTTTCTTATTCAGTACGTAAAAATTTAAGAGACATCTTAGATGGAGGCGCTTCTCTAATCCCCGTTGGCGATTCATTGTAAATTTTCGAAAAAGAAAATAACTTCCCCGCAGAATTTCCCATCAAAGGAGGAGAGATCGCAAAATATCCAGATCTAGTTCCAACTTCACGAATCTATCTTATTAGATTCATATAGGCACCAGCCCACGGATTCAAGTGAAACATTTTATGCAATAGCACATCCTCGGAAACCATAATGTTTGTTTGTATTGAGTGTTGCAAACCTAGTAACAAATTAGTGAAGTTGTGACCAGAAGGATAAACTAAAGGCAGCATGAACGGAAAGTATAATCTCATACACATTCGTTTCGTGCTTACTGGTGACTCATCAGTAGGAACCTGTATTACGCCCTTTAACCACTATATATTTGGTCGAAGTATGTGGAATAATAGGACGATATAATCTCCTAGACGAATGTGTAAACCTGCAATAGTGAAGCCAACATCATATAAAGTCTACGCCAATGCGACTTCAACGCTACCTCACACTATATAATATATATACCGAGTCTGTAAAGGATACTAACACTATGGCTATAGTGTTAGTAACTGATACCAACATTATTGTACCGAAAAGGTACATGGTACTGACACTATGGTTTCCGAGTCGGTACATGGTACCAACATGATGGATATCAATTTATGCTATAGTTCACCGAAATTGAGAATTATAACAATTTCTGAACACCTGTTACTCCAGTAAATCCATACACTCTGGTCTTGATCGATATCAGTTATCACATTTCGCGGTAAGCATGACATCATTCAATTCAATATATAACATTTAAATACTGTTTGTTGCGAAGAACTAATATATATGCAAGTATGTATTAGGTTTTGCTAACCTAGTAACAAATTAGTTCAGTTGTGACCAGAAGGATAAACCAAAGGCAGCATGAACGGGAAGTATAATCTCATGCATAATGTTCGCAGTGATACAAACTGTACTATACTGGCGTACATAGTACAGGACCCAAGGCTAATATGTTTCAAAACTTATATTTGTACAGCATCTAGCTTATTTGCCAATCAATTTTTCAATCGACTCCATATAGCGGCAGCAAATTCCAGTATCGGTCTAATTCAAATAATATACATTTATATTTTTATATCATTCGATAAGATATTTCTATTTATTAGTGCCCATCTGTTCTTAGAACTGCTTACTATCCTTTCAATATGTCTTTCGGCAGAAGCTGTACATTGAATAGTAATGCCTAAATCCTTAATTTCTTGCTGAAGTTTTATCTCAAGAACATCATTAATCACAGAATCATGAAAATAAACGTAATTAAAATCAGTTCTATTACCTACATTTAAAGCTATCGCTTCCTATGGCTATATGGCAGTGACATATTAGTTAATATTCGCTTTTGTATGTCTGTACATGCTGATGATGATAGTGATATAATTAACCAGGGAAAGTTGTTTCTGGATCATCAGGTGTATGAAAGTACGTAATTTAGAACGAAGCATATATTTTATGGCAGTTACAGTAACGATGAAAATTAACGGGCAGAGGCAATTTAGAAGCTGACAGACGGAAGAGAAATGCTACTTTTATAGTATTATTTCCATATGCAAAGGTAAAAATGAGCTTTAAAAGATCCAAGTATTTTTTCATATTTATCCTTGTTTTACAATCTCTCTCCATTTTATATAATCTGCTTGTTTTGCATTTCAATATATATATATATATATATATATATATATATATAAATATATATATATATAATAATTCAGAGCGTTGTTTCCATGTGCTAAAGTAAAAAGAATTTTGTATTAGATAAGAGAAACATTTACGTTTTATCTTAGTTTCAAATGCCTACAAATTTCAATATATATATATATATATATATATATATATATATATATATATATATATATATATATTCATTGTACCCTTTTCATGTGCAAAAACAAAAAGAAATTTTATCAGATATAAGAAAATTTTCTTTCGCATGGTCTTCTCAAATATCTACTCATGAACATATCTTTATATATAAATTGGAAAGCAAAACAAGATAGAAATACGTGAACAAAGCGAGTGTGAAAAATAGAAACCAATCAAATTGCGTGCGTCACATCCAGTTCAAACTCAATGCTTGTACGTGCTTCTTCTGCTTACATAAATCCGGCTGCAATTTGTTTATCCATAAGGCTTCGTATGTGGCTAGCTCCCTTTTGTTTCTGCATTTAGTAATTACTTTGAATGCTACGTCTGGAGAACATACGTGCATTGTTTCGATGATGTGTTTGGGCAATAGCAGACGTGTATTCACCATTTGATTTAAAACAGGCGTTCAAGTTGCAATGTTCTCTCATTCGAGTAATTAACCGTCTGGTCGATCGGCCTACGTAAGTTGATCGACAACTTGCGCATGTATATTGGTAAATAATATTTGATATCGACATTAACGGCTGTTTCTCTTTGATTGCTGGTAAAGGCAAGTGTGTTACCTAAATAACACTCGTAGTTTGGCTGCATTAAATGTGTGCGTGTCAATGCTGCTTCAACTTTCTTTTGTGCCATTCGGGAAACTGCACTTCCCCTTTAAATGGGATGTTTAGGGTAGACGGTTTTTCTTTTTCTGGCCCATAGTACGTCTGTTTCTGGTTAACTCCCCTTTTAATAATTGATTCAATTAATTGTCTGGGATAGCCATTAGACATTAAATCGTTAATTGCCTTATTATATTCATTTTCTTTAGAATCTTGACTAACCAACCTGTCAATTCTTGAGAAGCAACCACGAACTGTTGATAATTTATATTGAAATGGCACAAAACTGCTGTAATGCAAATACTGTGCAGACCATGTTGGTTTATGGTAAATTGTTCTGTTTAATTTACCATTAGTTTCTTTCTTTAACAGTACATCAAGGAAAGGCAGACAGTCATCTTTCTCGTGCTCTGACGTGAAACCGATATTCACTTATGAGCTTTGTTGAAACTTTGAAGCAATGTTCGTGATTGCGACCTGTTTTTAAGTACAAGAAATATATCATCCACGTACCGTATATATTGAGCACATTTACTTATGTCACTCTTTAATGATGTATTTTCTAGGTGCCCTAGAAAAATCTCAGCCAACACTGGAGATAAGGGGCTTCCCATTGCGACACCATCAGTCTGTTTGTAGATTTTTCCATAAACCAACATGGTCTGCACAGTATTTGCATTACAGCAGTTTTGTGCCATTTCAATATAAATTATCAACAGTTCGTGGTTGCTTCTCAAGAATTGACAGGTTGGTTAGTCAAGATTCTAAAGAAAATGAATATAATAAGGCAATTAACGATTTAATGTCTAATGGCTATCCCAGACAATTAATTGAATCAATTATTAAAAGGGGAGTTAACCAGAAACAGACGTACTATGGAGCCCAGAAAGGAAAACAGTCTACCCAAATATCCCATTTAAGGGGGGATGCAGTTTCACGAATGGCAAGAAGAAAGCTGAAGCGGCATTAACACACACATTTAATGCAGCCAAACTACGAGTGTTATTTAGGGTAACACACTTGCCTTTACCAGCAATCAAAGAGAAAACAGCCGTTAATGTCGATATCAAATATTATTTACCAATATACATGCGCAAGTTGTCGATCAACTTACGTAGGCCGATCGACCAGACGGTTAATTAATAACTCGAATGAGAGAACATTACCAGCTTGAACGCCTGTTTTAAATCAAATGAAGGTGAATACACGTCTGCATATTGCGCAAACACATCATCGAAACAATGCACGTATGTTCTCCAGACGTAGCATTCAAAGTAATTACTAAATGCAGAAACAAAAGGGAGCTAGCCACATACGAAGCCTTATGGATAAACAAATTGCAGCCGGATTTATGTAAGCAGAAGAAGCACGTACAAGCATTGAGTTTGAACTGGATGTGACGCACGCAATTTGATTGGTTTCTATTTTTCACACTCGCTTTGTTCACGTATTTCTATCTTGTTTTGCTTTCCAATTTATATATAAAGATATGTTCATGAGTAGATATTTGAGAAGACCATGCGAAAGAAAATTTTCTTATATCTGATAAAATTTCTTTTTGTTTTTGCACATAAAAAGGGTACAATGAATTTTATTAAAGCTCGCTATTCAAAAGAATATATATATATATATATATATATATATATATATATATATATATATATATAAATAAAGAAATACAATCGAAAAGTTAAACGTTGAGAGAGTGCGAAGTAAAGGAACAACCATTACTACCATTCAATTGCTTGCTTTGCCTTCAGTTCAAGCTCAATGTCCGATAATTCAATTCCACTTGCATTGATCAAGAAGCAGTTTATCATTCCACAGAGCTGCATATATGGTTAACCTAGTTTTGTTAATGTATTTAACAATTACACTAAATGCCACATCTGGAAGACTTAAATGATTGGTTTCAATAATATGTCATCAATTGCACACACGTATTCAGTAGTTGAAGCAGAAATTTACATTTAAATAGCCATTTAAGAGATTTTTGGTAAAACTACTTAGGCCGATCAACGTGATTTTTAATTGCACGAATAACGGACAATAGCAATATGAATAAATTTTCGAAATCAAATTGTGAATACGTTTGCAATGGAAAAATATTATAGAAACCTCGCAAGTAAGTTCTCCAAACGTGGCATTTAAGATAATTATCAAATGAAATAACAGAAATTAGTTACCCACATATGAAACTCAGTGGATAAACAAAATCTTGTTCCAACGTCATTTTCAGACAAGCAGCTTCAAAATGAAGAAACAAGTGAGTACCCATTAATCAGGGCTAATAATCGGTGCACCTGAAATGCAAAGGATTCAAGATTATACCGACCTACTAGTGCTATCAATTGTCCCGTAGAAGAAAAATGCGGTCAAGTCCACAACAACAAGGAGAGCACTGAGCATCAAAATTCAACATTTAAAACAGATGGTTAAGATAATAGGAAAACAAATTTATTGAAATTTATATTTGGCTGATATACTATTTTAACTGTGAATCGTATGAATTTGAATTCGATGGAACTCAAATTGGTTATTTTTATAGGCATAAATGCATATGGTTTACATACGTATATAAAGATTGATATTTATACTATAATAATCATGCACAGCGAAAAACAATAAAATTTAAAAAAATATTAATAATAACAAAAATAATAATTTAGGCAAACTAATAGAGTGATTTATGAGGGGCAGGACGAAGTTAACATGAGCATATTTACCAAGATAAATCGCAGAGGTTACGCAAATTAAACCATTAAGGCCAAGTCTATTTAAGGCAAGACAACATCGGCAATACTGCTTCATTGCGGTTTTCACTGTACCACATCATAAATACAACCAAAACTCGCGGCTATTTCTGCCCAACTATGACAAGTAAGTTCAAATGATTCTACCACAAATCTGCAACGTCATCGCCAATGAGATCGACTGGGTGTCATATCGCGCAGGGATTACACCCAAGAAATACGGTTTGTACGAGGACCCTATCCAGGCAGACAGTTTGGTCTCATATACTCAGTTTGAATGGAATTTACGTTAGCTGTTTCTAACATGTGAAAATATGTTCACCTGGTTTTTTACGGAAATCTGGCATTGGGTGAGATAAAACGCTCGACTGGGCAATCAATTTTAAAGTATACGCAAAGCGTTACCGAGTCAACGCAATTAATGGAACCTTGTTTGTTTCTTTCAATGATGAGCACTTGTTGGCCGATCCATAAAAACGTCTAGGATATCAGCGTTGGAAATTCGTTGTTGATAACCTAAATATGCTATATTTCTTAAACAACAGTGGTCGAATTCTTGTAGGCATCTATTGTTATTAACTTTAAGGGGCCAAGTCCCAATAGCATTTAATAAAGCTTCAATTAAAGATAATATTTAAGGTGGAGTGAAAAATCTGCGTTTCTTCGTAAATGGCGGAGTTTTGATAAAATTACTCTAGCTTTCATGATTCTCATTCTCACCTCGTCAGACTATTGCCAACCTGTAAGCTACGTCCAGATCTTCACTTCGCAGTCGCAGAGTTAGAGTAAGTAGTGGACGATCCTAAACAGATATCTTCAATTAAGAGTTTGTCAATTTCATACCAAAAGGCGGAGCAACGAACGCTAATCAAATTAAGTTGGATTGAGCAGAATCTCATTTGTCGAATAATAATACAATAGTGTCAACATAGTCAAGGTCAAATAATCTATCGCCCAAGAGAACTTCGACACCTGCATCCTGAACGTATGAAAAAGTGTTGTTCATAACAGCATCTATTACAAAATAAAACTAAAATGGGGAAAGTGGACAGCCGTGATGAACACCACTTGAAGTAGAAATTCTGAATGTTAATTCGTTGTAGACCTTAATGCGACCAGTTGTGTTTGTGTAGAGAGCACCTATATCTCCAATCTGTCATAATACAAATGGCACCACGCTACTTGGGTAAGTGGTTCTTATTTAAAGACATCTATATACAGAGCTACAGACTCCAATGCAAAGACGCCCAGGTACGAACCTTTTTCGTGGCAAATATTCTTGGTAGTACTTGAAGAGTTCCCAATAAGGAGGAAATCGATCTACTGGATAAATTGCCACTTCTACATTATACAATGCTTAGCTTATACTGATTAATGCATATATAATGGGGTTGAAGTTAATATGAAGCTCGCAACCTTGATTTAAAAAATCGTTAATATCGCCCGCGCTGCCAATGATCGTTTGATCCAGATATATATAGAACAGAAATTATACAAACAAGTAGAAAGCTCACAAATGATGGAGAAACAAGAGAGGCAAGTACTGATTGTCAAAAATTACCAGCTTATAGAAAAATAATAATATTGCTTGGTGGTCAAAATGTATTTTACTTCATTAGCTTATCATTTATGTACACGAATAATAAGCGTTTAATAGCACTGAAACTCAGATAAATGAGGATAGGGACAATTGCCTTTATATTATTATACGATTAATTATTTCATTACTACAAAAGCAATCTGATGAATAAAAATGTAAACATACGCTGCTTTTTAATAACAGCGTATACATTAGTGACTGGAGAATTGTATGCAATGAATAAAAGCTTTCAAGCATTGCTAATGACACTACTTGAAACAAAGTTGTCCTTCAAACTTCATATAAAATAAATATCAAACCTCTTATTCCTTATGAAGTGCCAGATTTGCAGTTTTATATAGGACTGCATAGTGGTTAGACTCGATGGCCATTATTTGAATATATTTAAGATCGCAGGAGACACTTAAAACGATTTGCTCAAGCTTATTGCCGAAATCTAATGAAAGAAATTTATCATCCGTGGAATAATTCCATTTTGTTGCACATCAAAATAAGAGGTAATACTAGCATCATGGCATCAGTTTACTCTTTGATATGTCAAAGCTGGACTTCATTATAATCCTCAGATTTGCAATAAAACAAGAGAAGTCAACTAGGCTAACTCAGATAGTGCTGGTTAGCGAGTGAAACATGTTTTTCTTATTGTTGACTTAAATATATTCCATTGTGTACACCAATTAAACGTCCTTAGTATTTGATTACGTATAAAAACAAACTTCCAAAAAATCACAATATCTTTACTAATTATTGTACTTTATTTGAAAAACAATTATATACACGCATTTTTGTATCATATCTGTCATAAATGATATATAAATAATAAAATAGAGGTTTTAAAGATGCATCATTTCTATCCGTTTCGCTTCATGACTTCCGTAATGCAAAGCAATAATTTGAAGACCTTCACTTTTCATACTTTCAGCCGTCATGTCAAATTCTTTTTTTACGCATTCCAAGTTGGCCCATGACGGCTGGAGATCGGGACCAGTTGAGCAGGCACCAACCGTAGGACGTTCGTCAGTTTTTTGTGAACAGGTGCGGGAGGCAAATAAATTCGCGACTTCTATTAACTGCCAGGCATATTCACATGATTTCGGACCAAAAACTAATCGACATAAGTAGACCGAAAGTCGTAACAGTAAGTCACCACCCCTGTAAAAACCTCTTAGATTGTCTTCATTCAAATGATTGTCCTCACTTCCTTTGTGCTTTTCTGATTGATTAAGAAAGCGTTGGCCAAATGCATTGCACAAATCACCAAGCTCGTGCGCCTCTGATAAAGGTAAGCAGCAGTGACCAATTTCAGATGACGTAAAATTAAATATTTCTTCGAGAAGACGAATTTGCCAAAATAATTCATATTCCTTTATAATGAAAATAAAAGTCGACCATTGCAGTACTAGAATCACAGTAAATACGATTTATTTTTTACTATTTCACATGATTTAAATACAAAATCACCAAATTTATTATACACAGATAGCAATTCTGGTTCTTACTGCGGAATGCAAAATAATAAAAAAGCCTAGTCTATTTGATCAATTGAATTTGATATTTTTTCTACGTAAATATTATTATAAAAATATATATACCTACCTACAAGCAACCTTTGTGATGCCTACATGTGAGTATCACTTCACTCGTTTAGAAGGGGTTCAAAATAGTACCAGCGTCAGTTTGTGATCTGCTTTCTCTCGTCTAGGAGTCACATTAGTTTAGGTGCCACATTTTTACTGATCCTTCTCTCATCTAAAGGGAATTCCAACTATCTGTGTTGTCTGCCAGACATAATAAACACCCAAAATATGCAAATATTGAACAGACACCACGCTACCTGAGGAAGTGGTATGGAAAAGAACATTTAAATAAACGAACATTGGTTGCGCGGGCGGTGATAACAATTATTTAAAGGAAGTTTGCCATCTTGACATACATATATTTGGCAGTATAAACTAAGCATTGTATAATGTACGAATGGCGACTCATCCAGTAGACCGGTTTAGTCCTAACTAGGAAATCTTAATGTACAGACAAGAATTTTCCGCAGACAGGACTCGAACTCGGACACGTCTGCTTCGGAATCTGTTGCTCTAATGGCACTGGTGTTCACATCAAGATTGCAACCTTTATTTCAATATATGATATCACCGCCCGCGCAACCACTGTTAGTTTAATTATATAAATGCTTAATCGAATATCACTTTCCGAGGTAGTGTGGTGTCTGTTCTATAATGACAGATAAAGGGGAGGCTAGTTGGAACTTCAGGTCCACTAAAAGTAAAGTTTAACCAAGAAACGTTTAGTTTATAACTAAAAATTGTGTATAGCGTGCGGCAGAGTGACTCAATGGTTTAAGCAACAAATTCTGAAGCAAAGTGCTCACGTTCGAGCCCTGTCCGCGGGAAGTCCTGAACCGTACGTGATGAGTTCCCAATAAGGACTAAACCGGTCTACTGGATAAATTGTCTTTTCTAAATTATAAAATGCTTAGTTTATACTGAAAAATGTATGTACATAATGGGACAGGTTTTTATATCAAGATCGAAAACTTTATTTAATTAATTGTCATCCACGCCCACGCAACTAATTCTCATTCAGCTCATATATATATATATATATATATATATATATATATATATATTTTAGTCATAATATTTATATTAAATGGGATAAAATTTCAGGTGATTGCCAGCTGTACATTGCGACAAGTTCCGAGAAAAAACGTTTCGGATCGTCGCTTCTTGGTTAATCACATGCTCGTTAAATGTGCAAATTATTTTCTAATTCTAAAAGTTGCAATATTAAATTACGTAATCAATAATTATAACTGCGAGATAATTCAGAATGTACAATAATAAAATGATCAAAGCAGTACTACATTTACGATAATGTAACTCTAACTGAGAAAGTAAAAGTGGCCTTACTAGGTTCTGAGGTGCTCTTGCCAAAATTTCGTGATTAACCTGGCTATTTCATTGGAATCTGTTTGTAGCTAAATTAACACAGCTTTTCACCTATTCAATGTGCTTGATTAGAGAGAGCACAACGCGGTTGATTAAGTAATCGCTATTGCGTATAATAGAGCGAGGCCACGAGATGGCTGATCTACCACTGCTGTTGGTATAAAACATTCAGTGGATTTGCCTTGGTAGCCTGGCGGGAAGAACGTGTAAGTGACTTGCTCAGACGGTGTTCCAGCTAATGAAATCAGCGTTCGTCAAATAGATTAGATTGTTATAACAAACCATAGAGCGATCGGATAGAATTATTCGGCTCGTAAAATTTGCTATTGATTTATTCCTTCTGACGCAAAGCTGACGAACTCGGCAGAGAACGTCTTTCGGTTTCAGCAGCGAAGATTCATTTTTCAGATCTTCCTAAGCCTCCACCCTACTAACTGAATAATGCCCGTCGATTATAGCAGCTTTGTATTCCTTCGCTTCCTTCCACTTCATAAAAAGTGAAGTTAAGATATTAATCTTGAAATAAGATCGGGGCGAGGACCGCTTTTTGCTATGTATGCCTTTATCGATATTTTTGAATTGTTTAGCAAGCTTCGCATCAGTACCTTGAAGCATCAATACTCCCTTAGCAAAATGACCACTTTAAAATACCGGATATAAGCAAACGATAAGATGTTTTTTACACCTGGACAAAGCTTCCAGCACGTAAGCCACAATGAAATAATGTTAATCCTCAAACATCGTGCGACTAGCAGTAAACTCTGGTAAGCCTACCGGGCAGCAATCGATCTCCACTTATTTTTATATTAGTTGTCCAATGTGGGCGCTTAGTGGAAATAGAAAACAATTCTCCGTCTTTATCGTGGGAAGAAACGCGAAATCTTGCTCAAGATATCATTTCATACTATTCCAGATGCTGTTTAATATGCTACCGGCAGAATCATAAAGGATGACATCCCTAAAGACATTCGACATTTTTTACCACTTTTAGAACAAGTAAATTCACTTGATCATATAGGGCGGTAATTCAACTGGAATATTTCTGAAAAAGATAGTGAGCATATCCAATAGCAGAACCGGAAGAGCAATCGAGATACGCCCCCATGTATTGGACAAAAGTCGATCTGAGCAAGAGGATATTACATCGTATCAGAAGAATGGTTAACGGCGCTACGACTTGTGGCACTAAGTCGAGCGCGATGCCATAAAAGATTTTTCCCGAAACAGAATAGCTTATAGATGATTTGTGTCGGATGCTTTTGTCTAAATATGGCTTCGACTCGCACACAGTCTGAATCTGGTTTGGGATTTCAATCAGCAACAATCAGAATGATGTTAGAAATCCACTCAAGGTCAGGGGCTAAATTTGATAGCTTTTTATAGTAATTATCGTTCACATTAGCCGAACGATTATGAAATGACATGTAGACGTTCAAGACACTCAAAACTATATCGTCTAAGTGGAACATACTATTGACTAAAAGGTAGTTTATTACTCTTCAGCCATAGCTTTTATCGGCAGAATAGACAAATTAAAGGCGACAGCATACCTGGCTGAACCACTTGCATTAGAATGTGGGAACAATCGCATTGGCAATGATATTATACCAAAATTCGGCATTGTGAATTGCAGCAAAAAACCTGGTCTCATGGAAGCAAGCGATGAGAATACCATGCATCTGCGGTTATTCAGCTTTAAAAGAATGAATAACACGTAAGGCAATAGCCGTAACATTTCAAAAATAAATGGAAAACCACCTTTGGAATTAAATGAAACAAGAGGAATGACAACAGTAGTAGGAATTACTACAATCAAAGTTGCCATCTTGATATAAACACATGAACCATTATGCACCTGACCCATTAATTACTTACATATGTCAGTATAAACTAAGAATTGTATAGTGTAGAAAAGGAAATCTATCCAGTAGACTAGTTTCCTCCTTATTGGGAACTCATCACGTACTGTCCATAATGTACCGCAGACAGGGTTTGAACCTGCACAGGTCAGCTTCGGAATCTGGTTCTCTAACCATTGAGCCACCCTGCCACACACTAAACAAAATTTCCAGTAATATACTAATTAACGTTTCTTAGGTGGAGCCTATATAACATACATTTCGACCCTAAGTTCCAAATAATCAAGCCCAATCTGTCATTACAGAAGACACCATGCTACAATGGAAGGTGGTATTGAATTGGACATTTATATAATTAAAAAAACACTGGTTGCGCGAGCAGTGATAACGATTACTTTAATAAAGGTTTCCATCTTAATACAAACACGTGCTTTTATGTATATACATTTTTCAGTATAAACTAAGCATTTTATAAGGTAGAAAATACAAATTCGTGTAATAGACCGGATTCGTCCTTAATGGGAGCTCATCACGTACTTTCTGCCACGACAGGGCTCGAACCTGGGCATATCTGCTTCGGAATCTGGTCCTCTAACCACTGAGCTGCAGAGTAGCTCAGTAGTTTGAGCTATTCCGATGCATTGCGGTGCTATCTGTTTTAATAAAGCATAAATGTGGAAAAATATTACAAAAAACTAACAGTTAATACAAGATGCATAAGGACTAGTAAACTAATTGGAGATGCTGAAAAAGCGACCAAAGTAAAAGGCTCGATAGAAAGGAATTATCAACAGCGAAATTCTATAATTGTAAACATTTTAAAATAAAGTTTATTTTCATATATGTTACTTAGTCTTGACTACTTGTCGCAGTTTTCTAACACAATATTATATGCCCAAGCTGCGCTACATTCTATTTCTGAAACATTTACTGAAAGTGTTAACAGTTACGGAACCGTGGTTTATTAATTTCCTATTATCCGATGCCAATAAGCTTCTACATAACCGTTTGTTTGCCTTGCAATCTAGAGTCCTAACAAAGCTGCCTAAACTAATTCTAACAAAAAACTGACAAAATTGTTATACAGAAATATAAGCTCCAATTCTAGTGACATGATTTCAAGATAACGATCAAAAGGAATTCATAAAATGTCATTAAAACCTGACACTCAAAATTAATATGTCCTACAACAAGGTAAAGGCAAAAAATTACCTGTTGAGGAGTCCTTGACAGGAAAATGTACAATTTCTTCCACTCAGTCAAGTTAGCTTTTGAAACTCGTTTTACCTCAACAGAGTTACTAGTACAATGCGAACAATTGCACAGAAAGTGATATTGTGATTGCAGAGATGCGCGACGTTCCGAGGCTGAAGGATTATGTGCAAAATGTGGTCCATAACAGTTAAAAATCTCATCGCCAGGATTTAAAGGCTTCGCACATCGCAGAATGATGAATGCTTGCTACAAAATTACCAATAAATATAAAATTAATTGAACTTCAAAAAAATATATATATATATATATATATTCATGTGTGTGTGTGCGCGTGTGTATATATATATAAAGCAGTTACTAATGAAAATTTCGTTCAATTAAGCAAACAGTGATTATAATGGGTGTACTGTCCAGAATTTGCCACGTCAGGGTTTCGAACCTAGGTACGCATGCTTCGGAAATTACTGAGCCACCTTCCAGCACGCTATATTTTAAGTTATATATATATATATATATATATATATATATATATAGCCTTTCCTTCTAGGTGAAGCCTAAATGGCGTATATTTATATTAAACACGCCCAATCTATCGTTATAGAACAGACACCACGCTAACTTGGGAAGTGGTATGGAATGGAATAATAATATAGTGAAACCAATATTGGTTTCGCGAGCTGTGATAACAAATATTTAAATCAAGGGTGCGATCTTGATACAAACACCAGTCCTATTGTATACCTACCTTTGTCAGTATAAACTAAGCGTTTTATAATGTAGATAAAGCAATTCATCCAAGCGACCGATTTCGTTCTTTTTGGGAACTCTTTACGTACTGTCCAGTATTTACTGCAAACAGGTAGTACATGCATAGTTCGCAATTAGGATGCAACCGGTCGGTTGGATGAATTGCTTTTTATACACTATACAATGCATAGTTTATACTGAAAAATATATGCAGATTATGTAATTATATTTATATGAAAATTGTGAACTTGGTTTGAGTAATTGGAAATTAATAAAAATACTTTTAAAATGTCGTTATTTCAAGTTATTCGAACTCTAATTCTATAAAGTAAGAAATAGAAGAATTTCAATAAATTTAGCAATAAAAAGAATTTAAGTAACCAACAGGGGAACAGCAGCCGTTTATAATATAGAATGACTGGTTATTTCAAATTCGCGAACTTCAGCTGAATAATACAGATATTGAAGGAAAAAATATTCATTTTGTCGTGCTCAAAATTATTCCTTAGTAGGAGAAGAGTGGGACATAAGCTGACTAGACACCATACACGAAAGAATAATATAATACATAAACAGTGATAACATAATTTTGGTTAAAATCGCGCAATCACTTATACTCTATATATCTACAGCTATCAAGCTACCTATTTTTTACATTTAACAGAAATATTATTCCCAACTTCAAGTGTGAAACGTGCATAATGAGATCCTAGTACTCTGAAGAATATTTCAGTTAATCGTACGCGTTAAATCTTTAAAAAAACAAATGACATTTGTTGATAACAAATTCTAAATACAAGCTTTATCATGACTATTTAGAAATGGCATAAGCCAGAATGCATAAATCCAAAAGGTTAATATGCATTTTTTTAAATATTCGAGATACGCTGGATCACGCAACGATAAAGTATTATGACAATGCGGACGGAAATTTATTTTTTTACGAAAAAGAAATGGAAATAACAACACGTTGGTTTTTTGCACGTTCATACAGAAAAATGCGACAAATCATAAGCATAACCAACTGTAGTGAATTTAAAAGTTGAAATAAATGATACGTCAGCAAAAAATGCAGTAAACCTTAACAGTCAGAAAAGAGTACAATACTAATATTTTACTTTAGAAAAAAGCTAATTGCCTGAATTTAATTGTACCAATGAAAGACACTATATTGATGTAAAAATAAAAAAAATATTTTCCAAATTAACCTGGAAGCCATTAGTGACAGACGGTTCACAAGCGTGATTCAACAGTGATACGCAAGGAAATAAGGCACTGGCAATACGGTCCTCCGTGAGTCGTCTGTTTGATTTTTTAGAATCTGAAAGATTTTCTAGCTGTTTACTAGTTATATGATCGACACTTTGAGCTGAGTTTTTAATATCCTGATGTACTTCAGTTATAGCATGGGCGTTGCACTGAAGGATTCTCAGCAGTCTGAAAGCAAAACGACCCATCTCTTCACGACTCGGTGAATTGCCGATATAATTACGTTCCTTGGCTAGAAGATTAAAACTAGCAGCTAGGACTTCTCCAACAAGCCAGCCAGTCAATGCGTACTCGAACAGTTCTTCAGGTGGAAATTCGTCAAAATTGTCAACAAGGGCATCTATTGACATCCAACCGAAGCTAAATTCCTCAGCTTCTACGCCAATGTTTTTACATTTTAAATCATTTTCCTGTTCCGAATTGTCATTGTTTGACTTGTATCTTTGTCTTTTATCCACGTGATTGACAGAAATATTTCTATCAACTAATAGCGGTTGTATGTAGCGCAGCCAGGTGAGCCTAAAGCAAAGATGACCTGTACCGATAGCGTTCAGTAAGAACATAAACCTATTTGGTGAAATTGAAGTAATATTTTTTAAGACCAAGTATTAAATTCAGAAAATTGTCTATCTGATAAAAATGGTATATCGTTAAAGAGATAAATGCAAATTACAACAGCAGAAATTATTAGATTTAGCATTCAGTCTTGTTTAATAATAAAGAATAATAGTAAACAAATTAATTAATAAAATAGTATGCTTAATTGAATTAAGCAACTATGAGGTTGATATTATAGAGCGTTTTATAATTATATGAAGTGGTCTGTGTATATGGACACTGTTTACTTGTTATTTATTCTAAATCCAAAAGAAGCTTGACTCTATTATTATTTCGACTTTCGAATTGGTCACTACGGAAGTAGTAGTGGATAAATTAAATTAACTGGAGAGAAATCGGCAGGATCTTAAACACCGGAATGGATATCAAACAGAAAGGACGAGTCGGCTAAAGTATGACGGAACAATATAAGGTCGTCTAGCAGGCGTTGAGATTTACACTGCTATCGAAAAATTTTCAGCATAAGGATGTTAAAAATGACATCGCCTTTAATTGTGAAAAAATAAACCAATAAATAAATATGACGAATTCCTGCAGATGTAACACAGTCTGGAATAGCAATGGAATTACTGCTTTATTCTAGTTTAAATTAATAATGACCAGGAGTTAGGATTATTTTTTCCACTTCTTTCGATTAGACTGTGCTTTAAAATGGAGCAGCATTTCAAAGCACGGAGCTAAAGGAATATGAAACTGAGAGAAGATTTTCTATTTCAGAAAGCCAGTCTCGTAGGCATAGAAATTTACGCCTCTTGAATGAAGACCTCAAGTTGGTAGTACTAACGACAGTAGCATGTTCCTTGCCAGTACTAACAGAAAACATCCGCATTCCTAATCCATGTGAATTCTAGAGTTCAATTTTTCTTCATAAGTAACACTTAGAGGTAAATGGGTAATGAACAGAAAAACAGGCCTGCCGGACACAATGGGGTTGGTTTCGGGTGCTTATCAAAATTTAGGCTACTGGCGTTTCAAACCCACATTTACCAGGTGGGTAATGTTCTTTAGCCTTGCGTTACAAGCCATATACGATAGGTATTGGTAACTATGAATTGCACAGTAAATAATAATTACAAACCACATCACCATTTTAACAGGGTAAAATGTGTTGTCCTCTTTGCTATCCTACAGGAGGTACGCGAAAACAAACTACTTTTTACGATTAAACGATCATAGATTGCGAAGGCGGTGATAAAAATTATTTAAATCAAGTTTGCGAGCTTAATATAAACACCAATCCCATTATATATACATTTTTCAGCATAATCCAAGCGTCGTAAATAAATAGTTGTTATGAGCTTTAAATTGAGGACACCGTGGTTAAATGCTGAGCATGCGATTCTAAGAAACGACCAATATCTCTGAATACTTAACACGGTGAAGTTAATATCGGAAATAATGGAAAACAATTAAGCAAAAACGGTTATAACATGAGAAGTCTCTCTGGATCAACAGTAAATCGTAAACAGCCGAGTTCTATAGGTAGGAGAGAGGAATTCCACAAGCGACGCTAACATTTGTATGATGAAATACTAACAGTTTCTTCTGATTCTGGTGTGAAGTTTAAACGAAAGGACAGACCATTTTTGGCTCTTGGAATCTGACGCTCTTGTCTCACGAGCAAATTATTATTTTATATTTGGAGTACCTTTAATAAATTATAATTGCCTCAAGCACCACATTATAACTCATTCGGACATAACGCATTAGTACAACAAGGTCTACCACTCAAAAACGAAATTGATCCAGCCAGGTACGATGTGGCCTCTATCCAATCTTGAGTTGCATAAAATATTGTATTTAACAGATGAGCTATAAGCTCCTTCTTTGTAAACGCTGTTATTAATGTAGGCAAAGCGTACAAGCCATCTCTCAATTGTTAGACTAAGCAAGAGATGATTGATGTATGAAGCTAAAAACGGTAACGCACCGTGTAGCAGACCTAAATATCCATTTATTTATGTTCAGAAACCAAATAGATCATTAAAATAACTTCCATTATAGGCTAACAATATCACTATCAACAGCATCATCATCATCATCAGTACCAGCAGTATCATCAGCATCATCGTAACCATGCCCACCATTTTAGCGACATGATCAACAACAGCATCAGCATCATCATAATCATCATGAGTAGCTTTATCATCGTAACCAAACCAAATATTTTCAGCATCAGCAGCATAATCATCAAAAGCAGCATCATAACCATTATCATCAGTATCAGCAGCAGCGTCATCATTATTAGTATCATAATCGGCATCATTATCATCAGCAACAGTATCATAATCATCATAATACTTATCAGCATCATCAGAATCACCAACAACATCATCGTCATCATCCTCGTGACCACCTTTATCACCATTGTTGAATGAAACTGTCTAAGATCAAGACATTACATGCTTCCAAATTAAACAATAAGAAAACTTTATAAATATTTTTTATACGGGTGTGCACAAATATAGTACATGACTTAATTAGTTTATTTTGTTATAGATAACAAACTCACCTACATTCTGCTTTATGCCAATTTATATTCAGGAAACAATCTGTCGTCCGATTAGTTCTAAGGAGACGCTTATAAAAACAATTCTTTGGTGGTCCACAATACATGGCATCGTTACAGTCCGGGCATATGTATCCAATTGCACCATAAAGCAAATGTTGTTCCTTTGTGTTGTCCAGAATACCTTTTTCAAAAACCCCGTTTTTCTGTAAAGTGACATAGTCAGAGACGGTTTGGGATGACAAGCGAGTATCAGCGACAGAATCGAATCTTGCTAAACAAGCAGTGCATCGATTTGCACGTGGATACCCAGGTAAAAGAAGACAGCAAGAAGCCGCGATTTCTGCTCCAGGGCACAAATTAAAAATAAATATAAACTTAAACAACAATAATATGTTATCCCGGTATATAGCTGGTATACGAACCTCAACGCGTATCATGCTTTATTGGTCTCATGTTAATACTAAAAATCAGAATCTACTTGTCTCCTGAAAAATGTGCTACAACCATCGAGTTTACTACTTTCAATTAAGTCGACAAAATTCGACAACAAATAAATAAAATGATCGAACGATATATCAGTCCAAAACAGTATAAATAATAATTTAATATTTATTTATTCTCTCTTCGAATTCTTTAAATACAGAAAATATCCTAACAATAACTAAAATAAATATGTAATTTCGCGCATAGGTATGCCTATCACATGCATACAAGTGATTCCCAATTCCTTAGAACAGGTTTGCGAGCTTGAAGTAAACGCCAATCCCATTATATTTAACCAGTCGTCAACAACATAGCAAAACTACCGCCAGTCGCAAGCACTGACGCGTTTCGACCTTCCATGATCCTCATCAGAGTACGACGGCAAACTGACTAGCAAGGATCAGACCGCACTGCATATATATGGAAAGCAAAAGTACATACGCGGCTATTACCTCTAGTAGTATCGCATAAATTGTACTTGTCTGGAAATGTCGGCTGCACAATTTCTATGCAGTCACGAACATTATACACACATATATATATATATATATATATATATATATATAATATAGGCAATACAATTAAATAATAATTGATTGCGCGTTAGGTGGTAACAATTTTTCAAATCAAGTTTGCAAGCTTGAAATAAACACCAATCCATTGTATTAAACCAGTCGTCGAACAACATAGCCACTACTGCTCGCAAACTTGATTTTAGTATTACGACCACCCGTGTAATCATTATTTATTATTATATATATATATATATATATATATATATATATATATATATGGCGAAAACTGCAAACATTTAATGTTCGTGACTGTAGAGAAATTGTGCAGCCGACATTTCCAGTCAAATTCAATGTATGCGAGTCCTGTCCGCGTAAAATTCTGAATAGTACGTGATGAGTTCCCGATACGGACGAAACCGGTCTACTGGATGAATTTTCTTCTCAACAATATACAATGCTTGGTTTATATTGTCAAATGCATGTACATAATAAGTCAGGTGTTTATGTCAAGATCGCAACCTTGATTGCAGTAAGTAAATAAAATGTTGCTTCAGCAAGAGTACAAATTCGACAATCGATTCATTTTACCAATTGAACTGTAGTGAAAAATACTTTCAAGTTATTATCACAGCATGACTGAATACAGGCTTTAAACATCTGATCCACAGATCATGTGCTAATGCACAACCATTTGGGCAATGACAAACGCATTATGCCATACAAGAATACACAAAATTTTAATCCGATATTGCATGGAATTAAGGCACACAAACATTTCAATCTGGTAGTGGATATAATAAACAGATAAACTTGTTAATAAAATATAACTGCGCTATCGGAATAGTTCGCTTTATTTGACAGGAAATTGTGTTAAAATGAAGCAAAATCTACTACAATACAGTTGGTATGAAATTTAGAATGTAAGCAGTTTTCTAGCTATTTAAAGCTGTTCATTCAGTTTATCAATTTCGAAATAAAAGCCGAAGAAAATCTGGGGACTTAAGCCAGCACAGTAGTCTTACTAACGGCGAAAAAAACAAGTTTTCTAGAGACAAGTAAAACGTATTCACATTTTCTACCGATGTGTCCACAAATACACAAATGTGTGTTTCAGAAAAGACAAATAAATCGCAAATTAGAACTGGGAAGAACGAGTGCGTAAAATAGGTATACGCACAATCATTTACATGAGCCAACACAAAATCATGCTCAATGCATGTAGACGCTTTACATAGTTTAGAAATAATTTGTAAAATTGAAGTTTATAAAAAAACATACGACTTTAGGATTAGGAAAAATCTTTCTGTGCAGTTAATTTATTGGAGATGCTTTACTCGCAATGCAAAGAATAAATTATAATCGGCTTTAAAACGCAAAATTAATGTAGCTAAACTACGGTAGGCAGCGCATTCGCTTCGGCACAACCGCAAATGTCGACATATACTATTATTTATCAAAATACATGCGTCATTTGTCAATGAACTGACAAAGGCAGATCGACACGACAGTTAACTAGGGTGGAAACACATTGCAATTTAAACGCATGTGACAAATAAATGCTGAGTTCGCGTCCGCAATTCATCAGTATATTATTGATGCCTCGCACGATTTTTTAAGATGCTTTCTGGTTTAGGGACAAATATTGAGGCGGAAAGACGCGCCCATGGCTCTGTTAGGATATTACGTGAACGCCAGAAACACCTAACTCAAAATACAGAGAGATCATGAGAATATTGGACGCGGCAGCCAAGCCTTAGGCATTCATAATAAAAAATAATTATTATTTATATTTGTTTCACTAACGAAGCGAACGTTACTCTGATGATGATCATGGAAGGTCGAAACGCGTCAGTACGTGTGATAGACGGTAGCGTTGCGCTGTTGCTCGACTGGGTAAAAAATCGAATCGACATCTATTTCAAGCTCGCCAACTTGATTTGAAGAAATATTACCACCACACGCACAAGCTGGGATTGTTTATTTGTATAACTGGTTCGTATAAAAGCAACATAGATAAATAAATTAAATGAAGAGTTTAGAAATATTAATTTTCGTCTAAATGAAGCAATCATTGTTAACACTGATGAAATCGACATAAGTGAGCAAACACACGAGCGGACACGATAATTACCAAATACAAAACAACAAATGAGATATCCTGATGTGAAGCACAGTAAATTTTAAAATTTCAACCACAATTAATAAAGCAGACAAAGTTTTTACGAATTTAAGCACAAATTGGAATTAATGAATGCAAATAAGATGGCGCTTCTCTATTCCGCTACCCCGCCCTGGTCCAATATTCTGTAACGACACAAATCAATCGCCGACATATTGCGTAAATTAAATTCAAATTTATTTACGTTGCACCAATGAGAAAAAAGCAAAATTGCCGTTTAACCACGTTTAACCAATAGTGTGCAAGTAGACATATTGCATGCTATTTAAGCACGGTAATTTACCATGCAAGTCAGTTGTGGCATTTGCGCGTTCTGCCTCGTGTTACACATGTGCGTGCTGTCGGCTGTCAATACCTACGCTGGATATTGATTTGTTTCACCAACAATTGGCAACATTCGTGACTCACCGTGTTGCACTTCAGCCAGCAAGACGAGCCAATTAATGCAGAACTTCAACCAAGTTGTCCACACATGATAACAACAGCAGGAACCACAACCAGAGTCCACCCAAGGAACAGAACATCAACTTACATATATATATAACTTACGCGAACGCCGCCAAGGCCCTCTTAAGGGCCCCCATATCAGTAACTAATCTCTATTCAGAGCACCTTAACCGAGTTTGTAACGTCGTACGGCATTTACTTGAAGCCGGGGCGTTTACAAAATTGGCGACCGCGCCAGGATATTGATTATTGTTCTGATTTTTTTGGTATAAATAAAATTGACTTTTTTCATCTATTTGGGATAAATAGATTGACATTTGTGTTTTCTTTACCCTGATCGTGGTTTTCTGGGAAATCTGTTGGGTATATATTCGTGGATTTGTGGGGATAATTATAATACATTGTCATCAAAGGCCAACGGGGCCTCTATTTACCTTTCCTACGTACGAAACGGCAACGTACGTACTCAATTTCGGATTTTTGGAAATAGTGACTTTATTGTTCTGCACTTATTCAACTGTGGAAACTGTTTGTGGGTAAGCGTTTCGTTAAAGTATATTTATATATTTTCATATTGCTTATAAATTTATGCTTTTAAGATCCTCGTAAGATTGTTAAAATGTCAGGTCCAATTTTAGATATTGATGTTCCTGTTTGGGATGGAGATAGTGAGCTATTTTTATGCGCGTAGACTCCGCTTTCTCCCCGTTTCCTGATTATGACAGTCATCAAAAACTGTCAAAGGTTTTTGCTAAACTACCTTCTGAATTGCAGCGACGGATTTATCCTAAGCTTGAGGCCATTAGGAAGCTACCTAATCCCATTTTGGACCTACAAAACGAGGTAGAATCCTTGCTTGGACCCACTGAAACTGAGCAGATAATAAACAAATATGCGCAGTTAGATATGCCAAATCTTGGCCCCATAGAAATACTGAGGGAATTACGGAAACGTTGGTATAAAACCAACATTTCTGACCATGAAGCTAAGGTTGTTTTTATTAACAATCTTCCCCAAACATTAAAACTCTTTGCCAGACAGCTCCCCAACACTCTCTCTCTAGATGACTTATCTGAGAGATGTGAGTTAGAATATAGGGTTTTGGAACCCAAAGTGAATCCATCATCCTTTTCTTCACCCCAGCAAGATGATAGAATCTCCTCCTTAGAGAGAACAGTGGCGAACATGGCCAAAGTTCTAGAAGGATTGGCCATTACCAAATCGGAGATAAATCATGTGAATACTCGACCAAAATTCGTTTCCAAGTCAAATTATAATGGTAGGCGGCGATCGAGATCTCCGCAATCATTTAATAAATATGCTCCAAAGAACTGGTGTTATAACCACCAGAAGTTTTTTATACTTGCCAAGTTTGTCTTTGTCGTTCCGAAGAATTTCCGAATGAGTGTCAATTTCCACAGCTGACGGAGAGGACAACAGACCACAGGCACAAGGGTGCATCAGTATCGGGAAACGTCTGGCGCAGGAAGTAGAAGACTGTACTTTCTGCACATCAACGGCATCAACGGCGCTACAGGGAAGAAGCCAACTACAATCCTACATCCCTGTCGACTCTTTTCGTCCACGCCGAATTTTTCACATAGAGAACCAAACAGATAATGCCGATCGCTATCACCAGCCTACTTGTTTGCATGACCCGGCCAAACAGCCAAACGAACTTCTGCACCTTCTTGATTTGAAAACTGGCGAAGAGTTCATCGTAGACACAGGTGCGGCAGTCTCAGTTCTCAAAGGTGATTCAATGGCCGAGATGTCGCTAGGCGTTCTTCTCGCAACAGCTACAGGCGAGCCCATACCAACTTATGGCTGCCAATACCGCACACTCAACATAGGTCTACGACGTGAATTTTCCCACAACTTCATCATTGCCAAGGTCTCACATAATATAATAGGCCTTGATTTCCTTCTAAAATTTCGGCTCATTGTTGATCTTGCCAATCAAAAGATCATCGACCCCTCCACCGGACTTGAACAAAGCTTTTGGACACTTGCCTCCGAGCGTTTGGAGTTACAGGTCATTCAGCCAACCCCAGTGCATCATTCAGCAGAGATATCAGCAGCTCTTCGAAAATACAAATTGCTTTTCGATCTTAACAAGTCAGAGCTACGAGTCTCCAACACGATGCATCATATTGTCACAGAAGGACAACCTATTGCACTCAAGAAGCGACCACTGGATCCTGCTAAGCTGAAAGCTGCCCAAGAAGAATTCTCAAGGCTTTTGGAAGAGGGAATCATCAGACCATCGAAAAGTTCATGGGCGTCACCACTGCACTTAGTCTCAAAATCAAACGGATCGTACAGAGCCTGTGGAGACTACCGTAAGCTAAATTCAGTGACAAAATCTGATGCATATCCTATTCCAAATATCAACACTTTACTTGAAAAACTCAACGGCAGCAATTTCTTCTCAGTGATTGACCTCAGACAAGCGTACCATCACATACCGGTAGCACCAGAGGATATCGAGAAAACTGCAGTCATCACTCCATTTGGCCTTTTTGAATATCTTTAAATGCCTTTTGGACTCAAGTGTGCTACTCA
>JAQBSW010002284.1:0-106452 GCA_029291075.1 Eudiplozoon nipponicum
TTGTATTTTCGAAGAGCTGCTGATATCTCTGCTGAATGATGCACTGGGGTTAGCTGAATGACCTGTAACTCCAAACGCTCGGAGGCAAGTGTCCAAAAGCTTTGTTCAAGTCCGGTGGAGGGGTCGATGATCTTTTGATTGGCAAGATCAACAATGAGCAGAAATTTTAGAAGGAAATCAAGGCCTATTATATTATGTGAGACCTTGGCAATGATGAAGTTGTGGGAAAATTCACGTCGTAGACCTATTTTGAGTGTGCGGTATTGGTAGCCATAAGTTGGTATGGGCTCGCCAGTAGCTGTTGCGAGAAGAACGCCTAGCGACATCTCGGCCATTGAATCACCTTTGAGAATTGAGACTGCCTCACCTGTGTCTACGATGTACTCTTCGCCAGTTTTGAAATCAAGAAGGTGCAGAAGTTCGTTTGGCTGTTTGGCCGGGTCATGCAAACAAGTAGGCTGGTGATAGCGACCAGCATTGTCTGTTTGGTTCTCTATGTGAAAAATTCGGCGTGGACGAAAAGAGTCGACAGGGATGTCGGATTGTAGTTGACTTCTTCCCTGTAGCGCCGTTGATGCCGTTGATGTGCAGAAAGTACAGTCTTCTACTTCCTGCGCCAGACGGTTCCCCGATGCTGATGCACCCTTGTGCCTGCGGTCTGTTGTCCTCTCCGTCAGCTGTGGAAATTGACACTCATTCGGAAATTCTTCGGAACGACAAAGACAAACTTGGCAAGCATAAAAAACTTCTGGTGGTTATAGCACCAGTTCTTTGGAGCATATTTATTAAAGGATTGCGGAGATCTCGATCGCCGCCTACCATTATAATTTGACATGGAAAAGAATTTTGGTCGAGCATTCACTTGATTTATCTCGGATTTGGTAATGGCCAATCCTTCTAGAACTTTGGCCATGTTTGCCACTGTTTTCTCTAAAGAGGAGATTCTATCATCTTGCAGGGGTGAAGAAAAGGATGGCGGATTCACTTTGGGTTCCAAAACCCTATATTCTAACTCACATCTCTCAGATAAGTCATCTATAGAGAGAGTGTTGGGAGCTGTCTGGCAAAGAGTTTTAATGTTTGGGGAAGATTGTTAATAAAAACAACCTAAGCCTCATGGTCAGAAATGTTGGTTTTATACCAACGTTTCCGTAATTCCCTCAGTATTTCTATGGGGCCAAGATTTGGCATATCTAACTGCACATATTTGTTTATTATCTGCTCAGTTTCCGTGGGTCCAAGCAAGGATTCTACCTCGTTTGTAGGCCCAAATGGGATTAGGTAGCTTCCTAATGGCCTCAAGCTTAGGATAAATCCGTCGCTGCAATTCAGAAGGTAGTTTAGCAAAAACCTTTGACAGTTTTTGATGACTGTCATAATCAGGAAACGGGGAGAAAGCAGAGTCTACGCGCATAAAGAATAGCTCACTATCTCCATCCCAAACAGGAACATCAATATCTAAAATTGGACCTGACATTTTAACAATCTTACAGGATCTTAAAAGCATAAATTTATAAGCAATATGAAAATATATAAATATACTTTAACAAAACGCTTACCCACAAACAGCTTCCACAGTTGAATGAGCGCAGAACAAAAAAGTCACTGTTTCCAAAAATCCGAAATTGAGCTTGTCGAGTACGTACGGTGCCGTTTCGTACGTAGGAAATGTAAACAGAGGCCCCGTTGGCCTTTGATGACAATGTATTATAATTATCCCCACAAATCCACGAATATATACCCATCAGATTTCCCAGAAAACCACGATCAGGGTAAAGAAAACACAAATGTCAATCTATTTATCCCAAATAGATGAAAAAGGAAGTCAATTTTATTTATACCAAAAAAATCAGAACAATAATCATTATCCTGGCGCGGTCGCCAATTTTGTAAACGCCCCGGCTTCAAGTAAATGCCATACGACGTTACAAACTCGGTTAAGGTGCTCTGAATAGAGATTAGTTACTGATATAGGGGCCCTTAAGATGGCCTTGGCGGCGTTCGCGTAAGTTATATATATGTAAGTTGATGTTCTGTTCCTTGGGTGGACTCTGGTTGTGGTTCCTGCTGTTGTTATCATGTGTAGACAACTTGGTTGAAGTTCTGCATTAAATGGCTCGTCTTGCTGGCTGAAGTGCAACACGGTGAGTCACGAATGTTGCCAATTGTTGGTGAAACAAATCAATATCCAGCGTAGGTATTGACAGCCGACAGCACGCATATTTGTAACACGAGGCAGAACGTAGATACGACCAACTGACTTGCATGGTAAATTACCGTGCTTAAATAGCATACAATATGTGTACTTACATACTATTGGTTAAACGTGGTTAAACGTGGTTAAACGGCAATTTTGCTTTTTTCTCATTGGTGCAACGTAAATAAATTTGAATTTAATTTACGCAATATGTCGGCGATTGATTTGTGTCGTTACACAATCGAATGCGTTATAATCAAATCATTTGCAGTTACACTTATGAAATTGTTATTTTATTTCCGTATGATCATCTTTTTATTAATACTTAATTAACACAGTTTATACATTATCATTTTACGTATTTTGAGGTTTTGAAATTATATTTTGCTCTCTAATTAGCATAATTTCATTAATTTCAAAATCTAGTTTTATCTATTTTAATTTGAAAAATTGTAAATTGTTTATTTTAATTTCGTATCGTTATAATTTCCATTCAACATAATGACAGACATAGCTTAGTATATTCAAGGAACGACCTGTATGCAGTCATTTAGATTTCTGGCATAGCATTGGAAATGGAAGATGATATACCACCAGAGGTAAGATTTAATTTTATAATTATATATCGGTTTTAGTATGAATAATTTTAATATACGAATTAATAATATTAATAATTATACATTTATTTGACAAAAAGACAAACGGGCCCAGCGGTTGAAATGATTAGGTACAAATCAAAAGAAGGATATGTAAAGTTGAATTTAATTGTGGCTAGCAAAGTATTTAGTTATAGAGGAAGAGGATGTTGAGAAGGAGAATTCCTTTCATCAACACCGTGATAGTTCGTTCTGCTGGAAAGGAGATTCCATTGGACTGGGAAGTATCCACTAGGGTACAGAACGCGAAGAGTCCGAGTATTGATGCGGGATTTGCAGGTGTCGGACAAACTAATTTGATTCTGAATTAGAATGCGATGGAGGATCTGCTGACAAAGTCGACCGGCGGAGTTCTTTGCCGTGGATATCGAGTTTCTGTAGGGTAATACTGACTAGGGTAAAGTCAACTATTTTGAAGCTTGTGGAGAGTCGACACGTCAGTGTGGCGTGCAGGGATCTCTGCCTTCAGGTTAGCGAGGTTACGGCTGATGCAAAGCATGGAGGAACCAGCGTCGGATGGATGCCGTCAAATGGTCCGGTAGGCTTTTCGAGTTTCTGATTGTTTTCTGAAACAAAAACAAGAGATTTAGTAGAGCAAATTGTGGCACAGTAATCAATATTTGGATGCAATAGAATAAAATTGAGAATAGAAATGATATCGGTGAGTCTATATTTGAATTTGAGAATCAGAGGCGAATAGTTGAAAGAAGGGGCTATCCAGAAGAGACTTCATGCTTCGAAACTAGATATTAGCCTAGGGATAAAAAGAAATGTTATTGGTTAAGGAGTAATCACCTTCGCTTCCAATCAGACGTCTCGCATAAGAATTTGTTAAAGTAGTGATTGTGAGCCGCCTTTTTAAATTCGTGCTGGGATAGGAGCTTTATTTTCGTGAGAAGAGCGTTGAATACACTTGTGGCTTTGGAAAAGAGATAGATTTAAAAATATATATTGCGAGTGCGATTAGAATAGATTAAAGAGTTGCTATGGCCGGTAGCATAGTGGTGACTTGGGTAATCGGAGTTTGATAGTGATAGGCTAGCTCTGATCTTATGAACGATAGAAATGACTTGTAAGTGAAGGGTAAACCATAGCGGAAGAAGGTTAGCCAGAGTAGGCGTTCCCGATAATTCTGGCTGTGAGGGAAGACTCGCTTTAAAAATCTTGAAGAAATCTGTTCGATGGCGTAAGAGGAGGCTAGAGTGAGAGGGCAATAAAATTTGCTAGCGTATGAGATGAGGGGTAGGACGAAGACTTTGAGTAATTTGAGTTGGAGAGTGGGATCGTTAATCTTGAAGCAGATTAAACTAGCCCACTTGAAAAGTTTGGAGGTAGTATATTGAAGATGTGGGGAGAAGTCTTACGATTTATAAACATAAATACCAAGGTGCTTGGCCGAGTCTATTAATTCAATATTTAGTAGACAATTTGTATCTGGGAGAGAACAGAATGGGTCAGAGGTATGTTTCATCAAACGAGTCTTATTGGGGTTCAATTTAAGAATGATGTTGCTAAGCTGCGAGTATAACGAGGATAAAAGCTGAGTGATAAGAGGTAGGACGGGGTTGGATGTTGTAGGGTTACTGAATACGATTACCATGTCATCTGCATATTTGAACAGCTTGAATAGGTTAAATACTGTTTGTTGCGGAGAACTAATATATATGCAAGTATGTATTAGGTGTTGCGAACCTAGTGACAAATTAGTTCAGCTTTGACCAGAAGGATAAACCAAAGACAGCATAACTTTTAAATTTTCCGTTGTTTTAAACAAAGTTTATGTTAAAAAATTGTAACATTTTTTCTGAAATTTTCTCTATTTAAATTAAGAAGTTTCCATTTTTGCTTGTTTACTTTATAGATCAAGATTTGAGTCTTTCAACTTTGAATTTTGAGTTGGGAATTTCGATTTTGTTTTGCCCGGTGTTTGCACGACTCTAAGAATATTTATGATTTTTTTGAAAGCAAAATTGTTGTACATTATATACGTTAAATTCCTCAATTAGCCGAAAGTAGATTTTACGGAATTTGAAAATCCTAAATTATTACAGTTTGGACTTTAAGTGTTTCGATCTCGATTCTCTGTTGGAAGAGTTTCCTTTTCATCCAGGTGCACTAGAGGACTTAGTGAGCAAACGAGATAACTCACTTATTAATTTGATTAACATAGTAATAATAATTCTCATTTTGACTAGATGGATAAATTCTACAGATATGGGGATACGGAGCATACTGCCCAGAGCCTTAGGACATTTAGCCTAAGGAAGAGTATGGAAAAGGATGTGAAATCCAGGCCAAATGGTCAGCTCAGTTGCTCTGGTTTTGGCGATTAGCCTATTATTTTGCAATTGGGAAACTGGTGTCTGTGGGACTCTCATGTGGTAGCTAGGTGAGAACTTCTACCATTCACCAAAGAAGACAGATTAACTAAATTATATTTAATGACTTTCTCAATATTACTGAACAAAACAAATAAAATAGAAGCATTGTAGTGCATATGCAAGATTGCATCCAAACGCAACAGGACAGATCAACCGCAAGTCAGGACAAAGTACAAAAGCGGAAACCGAGCACGGATTAACATTAAAAATTCGTAAAAGGATTTTAACAAAGAATGGTCAAGAAATTATTACAATAATATTTTACACACGAAATCTGTTTAAGTCACACAACGGCTGATTAAATTTTGAAATGAACTGCTGATTTATTTTTGTCAAATTAGAATACTACCTACACATACAGTATTATACCGGTGCCTTGTGTAAATCAGTAAGATTATTTTTGATTAGGACAAATTCGACTAGAAAATTATTTGTTCAAAATTACTTAAAATACAATTCGAGAGCAGTGCGAAGGCAACTTTTCGTGGGAAATCCGGAGTGAAGTACATACCATTGACTTTGCATTATATCAAGCGAACAGGAAGATGTGTCCAGAAGACACCGAAGTCCACGAACTTGTGGATTGTCCATCTTACGTTCTTACAAAAATCCACCAAAGAAGCTTAAGTAGAAGAAAGCACCGTTGGTAGGATAATTGTGATCAACTGTGACTATTATGTTAAATAGGTGCTGGTAGGGCAATTTTAGGTGAACACTCAGGATAGGATCAAACAGATTAAAGATTTTACGTTTCAAAATGTGAGTGTAGTGGCCAGAGTTATTCATATTAGCTAAAAAGGGAAAAGCGGGTGCAAAATTATCAGTTTACTCTTCCAGTTAGTGCAGGTTAACAGGCTTCTTAAACTCATGGTGAAATAAGTGTTTTATCTCCGCGGTAATTTCATTATGAACTTGGGCCTTGGAAAATATGTAGAATTTAGTAAATATAATAAGTTAAAAAGTCAACAACTACTATTTATATCCATAATTAAAAAAGATCGGAAGACAAATTTAAATTTAGGTAATGTAGTGGTGTGTTTGATTGTGACTTACAAATGTACATCCTTGCTAACAGCAATAAAACTGATATAGAATTTAAGTACATTTTAAAAGATGTATTTATTTGCTCAGTGCTGTCCTTCTTGTTGTGGATTTGACCGCATTTTTTCTTGTGCGGGACAATTGATAGCATTCATAGGTCGGTAAAATCTTGAACTTTTTTCATGTTCAGATGATGTAATTTTTGGCCTCAATTGATGGGTTCTTACTTGCCCCTTCTTCTTTAAGCCTTCAATTAGCTGATTGTCTGAAAATGACCTTGGATCAAGATTTTCCATTGTTCTTTGTCCTTTTAAAATTGTGCCCCGGGTGAGGTTCGAACTCACGGCCTTCAGATATAGAATTTATATTTGGATATAAATGAAATGCGGACTTTTTTCTCTTCGAAGTCAATTTGGATTGCAAATACACGCAATCGACGAATTTGTAGGAGGTTAGTTTAAGAGCTGTCGCTCGATTATTCACTAAACTTCAGTAACGGCTTTCCTCCCGTTATCATTTGGTCGTCTCCCTGACGCCAGATAAATTTCCGTTTGCGTATAAGCATAATCTCAAGGCTTAGTGGATTTCCCATATTCTTAGAGATTGACATTTTAAAAATTGTCAGTTTCATCCCATATAATATCTCCTTTAAGATAATTGGATAGGTTTTGATGCTGTAAAGACTCTGTTCTCGTTATCGAATAAACGCTTCTCCATATTTACATCTGTCTGTGTATTAGAATACTGCATAGGCCTAATTTATGTGAAATGCTCTATATCGTTTGAAATCCAAAACTTATCCTTTCAGTGAATCGGTCACACCTTCAAGAACAGCATCCGTAATATTACAAGATTAAAGACGGCAAGACTTGATGACTTGGCAATCGGGTGAGAATTATCTAGGATTTGAAGCTACCCACAATAAAACTGGAATTCGATTTATCTCTAAATAAAAAATTCTCGTCAAAAGTATCGTATTTTTGTGTCTATGACAATTTTAGAGCAACAAGGAAAATCTAAATTCCGAGAGAAGAGTATAGTTTCAGAGGTCAATATATGGTTATCAAAACCCGGAGGAATTAATAAGACGAGAACTATATTCACCTTCTAAAACGAAGCATCGTCCACTAGAACGAAAATACAAACAAACTGTAAATGGACAGGAACAAACGATAAAAATGTTAACATGAATATAAACAAAGGCTTTTCCAGAATTATTCAAATATATTTACACAAATTACTTATTTAGGAAACCGGGATTAATTTGAGTGCTTAATAATTTGTTAATTACATTTTATCTTAAGTGATCTCAACTCTTACACGAACTCGTCCGTTGAAATTTATTCAACGATTTACTTGGATGCTTAAATTACCACTGGATTTTCAACAAAATATTGTATGTAAAAATCTATTTTAGTAATTTAAACAAGTTCCTTGTTTAGACTCACGTTAGCTATTTTTATTGTCTGCTTGTGATCGGTTTCAGTTTCTCGTTTTTGCTTCTGGAGGTGTATATCACGGTAGAGCATTGCTCACAAATAGTTTTTCGAACAATACATATGATTAAGAAACCGGCAGTAATTCAAACGTCAAAATAAACATTTGATTTACCATGCTTGCCTGCAATGGGTAGTTCTAGCACATTTGGTATTTTAGATGCGTACTTCGTAATGTGACCCCATCTCTAGAACCACGGCGTCCTTTGTGTAATCATGCGTGAGGTCTTCTTGACACTGTCGGTCTGTAGTCTTCAACTCTTGCTCTATATACAAGTTTACCCTCCAATAACAAATTATGCCTAGTTAGTTCTTTATCATCAAGTTCTCGTAGATTACACAATTTTTGGAATATGGTGTGATCTGCACTGGATACCCAAGTTACACTAGATATTGTCGATTTATGGATGTCTAGAGACCTCGTTTCCGCTCTTTTTATCAGGTATGCCATAACGTACAATACACTTTCATGCACAAATTATAACAATTGTGTAATTATCGCTCCACATTGACCGAACTATATTTATTCTAAAGCATTCATAGTCAGAGCTATTAAAGATAACCTTCAGAGTTTAGCAAAGGACTAAATATTTAGTCCTTAATCACCGTTTATAACTCATATAAAACACTCAAATATATATTTCTAATTAGGAAGAAAAACATTAATTAATTAATTAAAAATAGCCATTTATTTCGGGACTACAAGCTTCACTTCACAGTCTTTCATATATATATATATATATATATATATATATATATATATATATATATATATATATATATATATATATAACTTTACAATAAAACGAGAACGACCTTTACATGCAAATAGGCACACAAAAACAGGCGCATACGCATACACACTTACTAATCAGACCGAACAAGAAATAGAAGTAAAACCAAGTCTAATTTGTTGCCACCCACATAATCAAATGAAAACCCATAATATATATTTCTAATTAGGAAGAGAAGAACATTAATAACAAAGTGGATAATGGCCATTTATTTTAAGACTGCTAAACTTCATTTTATAATCTTTCATATATATATATATATTCCTAGGTTTTCATTTGATTATGTGGAGTATTCTTTAAATCTAAACTCATTTTATTTTCTTGTTTAAGCTGATCAATGAGAATATTCTTTACGTACGTTTCTGTGTGTGTATATTTATGTAAATATTCTGTCACTGTGTTGGAAAGTAATATATATATATATATATATATATATATATATTTATTTATTTATTTAAAAGAACTGAGATACTGAAAATATACACGTATCATAATATATATCCCACAAAGTGCACTTGTCTAAATACACGTTAAAGCTGCCGTAATTCCATTTACAAGCGCTTAAGATTAAACAGTCACCTATATTGAAATGCCAACTGGGCGTAATTCCTAATTTACAGTATTTAAACTCATCATAAATGAAGTAGGTTATGGAAATGACTGAGGAGAGGAATGAGAAAACATTCGCATGTATTCAATTCTAAGGCACAATGGTGAGATATGAATAATTAGACTTCAAGATGTGTTAAAACAAAATTCGCTCGTTAACAAAAGCAATGCCTAATGATAACATTGAAGGTCACTCTGAGGGAGAGAATGTGTATGAAAGCGTGAGTTATTTTTAAAAAAAGCACTCACATATCCGTCTTGACAAAAATAAATAGTTAATTAGACTCATTCATGGGAGTAACCCTTATTCTAAAATATTTTAGGTAAATGAAATCAAAAAAATGAAAAATGAAACAAAAGAGAATTACGAATAAAGTATTTTTGTTATCGACAGAAGTATAAAACCGAGATAAAATAAATTAAAACTGTAACAAGGACCAGACGCGATCATATAAAAGTTCTATAGACCTACACTCTCATTTCTCATTTCATTATTGAAATCGTGGCCTCGTACCTGGTTTTATTATTCCCTCTGAATCATCTAACCCACGTTTTCTGTCTATTACTTATATAACATCCGTTTGAGATTTATTTTCAAATGATTTTCTAATTAACATTCTTAATCCACCATGATTGCATATCAAAATTCGCCCATAGCCTATCCAGTTTATCTGATGGTCTGTCACCTGTGAGTGCTTTGCTAGATCCGATTTCTGAATGTGCCAATATTTACGTACCGTTATAATTCTCTTTTATGTACATTTATTGATTTTATTGTTTCACTATATACCTAGGATGGCAATGCTTGCCAAGTATCTTGTATAGTTTTTAAGGTATTCAGGAATTCTTTTTCTTATATTCTAAAGCTCTTTGTTTAAAGTGTTTGTTTTACTGCTGTTCTGATGTTTTTAGTTGATTACTACCTTATTTTTTTCCCGGTAGGGAGTTCGTTATGACCATGACGTGTTCCTGTTGGAATTGCTTTATTGTATCTTCCATGACATTTTGTATTACTTTTATCGGATAATCGATTAACACGATTTTTTTCACACCCTTCATTTAAATATCTTGGTATTTTAATTAAAATATTTAAGACAATATCTTAGATGTTGTCTTGTACCAAATTCCCAAGAAACTCCATGAAATGTCATGGATCCGGCTTATCCTCCAAAAGGAGTCAGCCGCAGTAAAGTAAAGTATGTTAGATGAACCTAGTTATTTCCACTAGTATACCTCAACGTAAATTTCTGCTCCCTATACAGCCTTTCCATCATGTCATTTACTTGTGAATAAACGACAACTATGACTTACAGTAATACAGTAGATATTGTGAAAATGAAACATAAGGCAGAAAGATTATAATTGATAGACATCTATTTGGTGACAAGGACTGTGGATGGAAAATTGAGAAAATTAAAAAGAAAATCAAAATTAGAGCTACAGAGGTGTGTAAAATTCGTCTACTAGCAATTGCAACACGTTATTTATAGTAAGTAATACTTTTGCGACAAAGACCATTTAGATCGAGATCCAAAACCAAAATGGACTGATTCTGGAGAGTATATATATATATATATATATATATATATATATATATATATATATATATATATATATATGAAAAAACAGGTGGCTTAAGATTGGTGGCATACAAATGCCTTTATGAGAAAAGGTTATACGAAGAAACTGAATTGAAGAGGAAATAGAGTCTGAAGACTTGTTTTTTCTTAAAAATATCAACTGGAATTACTGGACTAAACTATTAAATCGATGTTGCAATAAAGTTAGTAAGGATAACAACGAAAGTATAACATTACAGGCAACACAACATTAGTTATCACTGGGAGATGTAGCATCTGCGAACGATTATTGAATCAAAATCACAATGAAAAGGCGACAAGTTATTGCCATAAAATCTAAAATTCTAAGTCATATAAACCGATGTAACTTTGTGGTCTAAATAAAAGGTCTGTTTACTGAAAATGTCTCTAGAAAAACATTGCTTACGCGCATATTTAGAATTAATTTCTGTTAAATTCAAATTGAAATAGAGGCCGAATGTTTAAAAACGTGACAGTAGATTTTAAAATACTTTGTTATAACATGCTACGTATATTCTAATGCGCACAAAACAACATTAAACTTTCTTAGGAACAACAAGATTTTGCAGAGTTAACTTAACTGAAATATGATATAGTCAATAGTTCCTGGATGTATATTAATTCATAAGTTAATTATAGGTGGTTTGGTAAAATTGACAAATGGAACGACTAATTCTGGCCAGTACAAGATGAGTTCCCAATAAGGACGAAACCGGTCTACTGGATGAATTGCCTTTTCTACACTATACAATTCTTAGTTTATACTGACATATGTAAGTAATTAATGGGTCGGGTGTGGAGATAACAATAAATCAGAAGCACTCGTCATAACCACCTGCCATTTTAAGTGATAAAATTGGAAATTCAAACAACCCATGCACGTGTTAAAATTCAATTCAAACCACTCAGGTTGTAATCAGGACATGATTGTTAATAACAGTTATTGTCAATCATTAAATAGGCACACGTATGGCATGCGAACGTGTACGCGTATACATAATTAAAAGATTCAGTTAAACATAAATACTACACATGTACGTACATCTAAAAAATTTTCATTTATAATTAGTAATAGACTTGAATACGGTAAGAAGTACTGCCAAACTGTGTAGATGTGATATGCTTCGATGTTCAGCTATTTGCCATACGATGAATAAAATGTTCAAATATAGAAATATATTACATTATCTTTGTTTTATATATATATATATATATATATATATATATATATATATAACCTATATATATATATATATATATGTCTAAAGTATTTAAACATTTCTGACATCTAAACCAGTTATTTTCCAGTGGTTAGAGCACCAGATTCAGAAACAGACGTGCCCAGGTTCGAGCCCTGTCCGCGGCAAATTATGGCCAATACATGATGAGTTCCCAATAAGGATGAAACCGGTCTACTGGATGAATTGCTTTTTCTACACTATACAATTCTTAGTTTATACTGACATATGCAATTAATTAATGGGTCAGGTGCTTACATCAAGATCGCAACCTTGATTATAGTAAAAGTTATGTTTCACGTTCTTTTAATAATTCTACACTTATTAGTCGTGAATTATCCGGTCATTTACTCAAACCGGGTTCCAATTTGTCCACTAGTATTAAATATTCCCTATTTTATTTGTACTTTTATTTCGGATTTACATTTTTATAGCAACTCTAAATAGACTAATAACACAAATTCCAAACATGTCTTCGACCTAATTCCTGAGTGCTTGCCAGTAGTTGAGTTGAAAATTTACAATTATCAATATCGTCCTGGCGATATTTGATCATTATAACAACAACTTGTTAGCATACGGTTCTTTTTCAAATGCAAAAGCAGGTCTGAGTTGTCAAGTTTTGGCAATATGCTCTAGTTTAGCTGTACTGTTCTATTTTATAATTTTGATATTGTCGAAATATTGACTGCCTGCGTTGGTTGTTAAATGGTTGTTAATTGTCATGAGTTTTGATCATATAGGTATATTTTTGTGTAATATTCGGAATCCCAGAAAGTAAATTTAAATTTTTTCTAATTTTGTTTCTATAGAAATCCAGTTTGATAGAATCCTAAAATTAGGAAGCTCAATTTCTTTCATATTTTTATGCTATTTTATTTGAAAATGGTGCTGTGAACTTCTTTGAAAGATCGACTTAAGATTAGCGGAAGTCAGATTTCTGAGTAGGATAGGCTGTAAAATGTGCGAGTACTTTCAGTTTATTTGATAGTTCGTTGCACGTAGTATTCCAAATAGAGATTACTTAAAGGAAAACAATGTCCTAGATATGCCCCAAATACTGGAGCTTAATTTTCTGTGTTTTCTATAATATCGAGCTAGTCGAACGTTTGGTTTTGAGCATAATGAGAATTATATGCTTTTTATGACATGAGCTATGTGTAAAACATATTCCGAGATATATCATCACTATAGAACCTCGTTATGGAATTTTATATAAAGCTTTACTATTACCACCCGCGCAGTCAATGATTTTTTAATTGTATGACTTGTGCAAATATGGCAAAAAGTTCAGGTTTTTTGCCTGCATAGAAATTCTGCAGCCAACATTCACAATCAAGTAGAGTGGATGCGAGACTGCCAGAGTTGAGAGTTGCACATCTAATTTTGCTCGCCCCATGTATTAATTTAGGTTTAATCCTCGTTAATCAATTTTTTGTCATGCTCTGAGGTTCGCAACACCTAATGCATACTTGCATATATATTAGTTCTTCGCAACAAATAGTATTTAACTGTTATATATTGAATTGAATGATGTCATGCTTACCGCGAAATGTGATAACTGATATCGATCAAGGCCAGAGTGTATGGATTTACTGGAGTAACAGGTGTTCAGAAATTGTTGTAATTCTCAATTTCGGTGAAGTATAGCATAAATTGATATCCATCAGGTTGATACCATGTACCGACTCGGAAACCATAGTGTTAGTACCATGTACCTTTTCGGTACTATAATGTTGGTATCGGTTATTAACACAATAGCCATAGAGTTAGTATCCTTTACAGACTCGGTATATATATTATATAGTGTGAGTTAGCGTTGAAGTCGCATTGTCGTAGACTTATATGATGTTAGCCTTCACCATTGCAGGTTTACACATTCGTCTAGGAGATTGTACCGTCCTATTATTCCACATTCTTCTACCAAATATATAGTGGTTAAAGGGCGTAATACCGGCTCCTACTGATGAGTCGCCAGTAAGCACGAAACGAATGTGCATGAGATTATACTTTCCGTTCATGCTGCCTTTGGTTTATCCTTCTGGTAACAACTGAACTAATTTGTTACTAGGTTCGCAACACCTAATACATACTTTCTTTGAGGATGATTTTGAAAGTTGAAACGCGTCCATACGTTTGATCGACGGTCGTTTTGTTTTGTTTTGCACATTATTAAATACAATGGGATTGGTGTTTATTTCAAGCTCGCAAACTTGATTTAAAGAATGGCTAGCCCACATTATCCGCGCAATCTATGATTGCTTAATGTTGGTTTAGTTGTATAGCCTGGTATGATACGTCAATTTTTAAGAAAGGGAGGTTTACACGCTACTCACCGAGCTATCGAGGCAACTCCAATGGATGATTGTAATTACAGGAGAGTTAGGCCAACCATCTCGCAGCCGCCATATCGGCTACAAGATTATACCGCATCGTAGTTTCACTGACTATAAGGAACATGGATGAGCTAAAATTTGTTGGAATTTAACGGCTAACCGGGACAACGGAATGGACTTAGTTAATTCTGCCTTATTTCATTTGATTCTTATGGTACTTACAGTGCGGTAGGTCTAGACACGTGTTTATGCATGTTTATTTTTACTAATTCATAAATTTATTTTGTGTTTGCCTATAGAGTGAATTCTGCTATCTATAGTTTATATTTCTAAGAAAAAAATGATGTGAATAGAAAGGTTCTTTAGTTTTAAAACTTTGTGGAACTCTTTTCTTTAAATCAAGTTTGCGAGCTTGAAGTAAACACCAATCCCATTGTATTTAACCAGTCGTCGAACAACATAACAAAACTACCGCCAGCCGCAACGCACTGACGCGTTTCGACCTTCCATGATCATCATCAGAGTACGACGGCAAACTGACTATCGAGGATCAAACCGCATTGAATATATATATAGAAATCAAATTTAGATATGCGGCTCTCACTTCTAGCAGTCTCGCATACATTGAACTTGGCTGGAAATGTCGGCTGCAGCTGGCGGTAGTTTTGTTAAGTTGTTCGACGACTGGTTAAATACAAAGGGATTGGTGTTTACTTCAAGCTCGTAAATTTGATTTAAAGAATTGTTAAAATGTATTGCCTATATAGTTATACGTGGCCAATTATTGTTAAAATGTATTGCCTATATATGTATATGTGGCGAAAGCTACAAACAGATAATGTTCGTGACTGCATAGAAATTGTGCAGCCGACATTTCCAGTCAAGTTCAATGTATGCGAGACTGCTAGAGGTGAGAGCCGCATATTTAATTTTGCTTTCCATATATATTCAATGCGGTTTGATCCTCGATAGTCAGTTTGCCGTCGTAATCTGATGATGATCATGGAAGGTCAAAACGCGTCAGTGCGTTGCGGCTGGCGGTAGTTTTGTTATGTTCGACGACTGGTTAAATACAATGGGGTTTGTGTTTACTTCAAGCTCGCAAACTTTATTTAAAGAATTGTTATCACCACCCGCGCAATCAATTATTGTTAAATTATGGAACTCTATTGTTGAAGGATAGTTGAGGAGAGGTAACTGCGTTTGTTTTGATGACGGGTTGTTTATGCGGGATTCATATGAAAAGGAATTTCAGTGCATTTAGCAAATTCCTTAACAATGTTGGAACTAGATATGAGTTCGAACGCCTGAGAGATGTCGATAAATATAATTATGGAATCGTTAAATAAGAATAAGTTATTGTGGATGTTATCTAGTTACGTCATCGAGTTTTTGCACATGAACTAAAGCAGCAGCCTTGTTCGTTCGTCGATGATATTATGCCTAAATTTAGTGAATGTTAAATAGTTACGTATAAGACTTTCACTTTTTGATCTATTTTGAATTTTTGGTCTTATTTATAGTTTGATGTACATTTGTAACACATCTCAGGGATATATTCAGACGTTAATGTATTATTGTAGATATAATTAAATAATTATTGCGAGCTTATTAAACGAATATGCATACTGACAGAGATGTCGAATTTATCCATTTGGTTTTTGGATTTAATCAATCACATGGCTTTTTACAATTTTTTTATTACCTGTTTTGAAACTGCATACAGATAAAGTATTCAATTAGGTGATGATGGTGTTTTTTTGGTCCTTTTTAGACAAGGTACGAGTTTAAAAACTAATATATATGCAATTTTGTATTAGATATTGCGTACCTAGCAACAAATTAGTTCAAATAGGACCAGAAAGGTAAACCCAAGACAGCATGAACGTAAAGTATAATCTTGTGCATATTCGTTTCGAGCTTACTGGCAACTCAGAAGGAGCCGGTATTACGCCCTTAAACCACTATATATTTGGGTGAAGAATGTAGAAAAATAGGACGCTACAATGTCCTATATATACATAAACCTGCAGTAGTGAAGCTCACATCATTTAATGACTTCGACAATGCGATTTCAAAACAAACTCACTATATATAATCTATACCACATCCGTAATCGATATCATCATCATCATCATCATCATTTCCAGCCACACAAAAGTCGAGTGACTAATGTTTCACTGCCATATAACCATAAGGAGTGAAAAAAAAGTATATAAGTGAATTTAGATAAATTATTATTGAGATTTACGAGAGAGGGAGAGGGGTAGAGAGAGAAGGAAAACCTTGCTACTATGAGTAAATTTATCAGGATAACTCACAGAAATGAGGCAAACTAAGCCTCTCCACAACACCATTATGGCCAAGTTAGCATTCGGGCAAGGCGACATCAGCAACACAGCTTCCTTGCGGATTTCACCGTATCACGTCATAAACAAACCGAACCTCGCAGCTAACTTTGTCCTATTTAGAAAAGAAAGTTACGAAGATGATTCTACTATACATCTGCAACAAGATCGCCACTGAGCTCGATTCGCTGCCATATCGCTAAGGGTTTCTAACCAAGAACTGTGATTTGAACGAGGACCCCATCCCGGCAGACGAGTGGATCCTATACTACCCAATTTGGATGTAAGTGACTTTAATTGTTTCTGCCATGTCAAAATCTGCCCACCTTGTTTCTTACGCCAATTTGGTGCTGGATGAGAGAACAGAGCTCTATTGGGCAATCGGAATGAGGGCATACGCAAAACGTGACCGAGCCAACGAAGTTGATGGAGCCTTATTTGCTTTTCTAAAGACGAGCACTTCATTCTGCAGTCGCAACGTTGGAGTGAGTGGTGGGTGATCCTATAACAGTATCTTACATTTAGAGGGTGCAAATTTCATACCGAAAGACGGAACAACGTTTGCTAATCTATTTAAGGTGGTCTGGGCAGCATGCTGATTGTCGAATAATAGTACGATATCGTCCGCATAGTCAAGATCGACTAGTTTATCTCCCGGGAGAACTTCAACTCCAGCGTCCTGAATGTGTGAGAGAGTGTTGTTCATAATAGCATCGATTACAAAATTAAACAAAAATGGGGAAAGTGGACAACCTTGACGAACACCACTGCTGGTTGTAAAGTTATGCGTTAATTCGTTGTAAACCTTAACGCGACCAGAAGTATTTGTGTAGAGAGCTCGTATAATATTAAAAAATTTAGTGGGCACACCGCTTTTCGACAATATATGGAATAAAACATTGCGATCCACCGAATCAAATGCACCCTTGAAGTCTAGAAAGACGACTATTGTGGGACGGTGATATAAATGTCTCTGTTCGAGAACTTGCCTTAACGTAAAAATATTATCTATGCAACCTTGCCCTGCGCGGAATCCGACCTGTTCTTCTCTTGTTTGTGATTCACGTGAAGCGCTAAGACGACGTAGGATAATCGAAGCAAATAACCTTGATACGACCGGAGTCAAACTTATACCACGATGGTTATCGCACGAATTACGATTGCCTTTTTGAAGATGAGAATGATTGTCGACTCATTCCAGTCAAGTGGTACGGTTTCCTCATTCCATATAGTATGAAAAAGTTTGGTCAACGCTCCTGAAATTATATCGCCACTATCCTTAAACAATCCCGGAAGCAGAACATCGGGGCTGGCGGCTTTGCGGCGCTTAAGAGATAAGATTGCATCGCGTACTTCTAACTTGGATGGTTCTTCGGGACTAACATTCGACACTGTTGATGCAGACATGCCTTCGGGAAGCGGAACTGACGCGGGTGGCCAAGAAAATTGATCTCTAAAGTGTTCAGCCCACTTGTCAAGACGACTTATTTTATCGGTTATTAATTCGTTGTTACTATCATTTATAGTTTCGCTAACTTTTAACTTTCTCGGTCCTGTTGTGCGTATAAGTTGGAACAAACAGGATACCAACACTATGTCTATTGTGTCAGAACCAGATACCAACATTATGCCGAGTCGTTACATGGCACCGACACAATGGATTTCAATGCATGCTATTGTTCACGATAATTGAGTATTACAACGATTTCTGAACACCTGTTACTCCAGCAAATCGATACTCTCTGACCTGGATCGATAACAGTTTCGCGGTAATCATGACATCATTCAATTAAATATATAATAGTTAGATACTGTTTGTGGCGGAGAACTAACACACACACACACACATATATATATATATATATATATATATATATATATATATATAAACTATTGTATTAGGTGTTGCACTTAGTAACAAATTAGTTCAGTTGTGACCAGAAGGATAAACCATAGGCAGCATGAACGGAAAGTATAATCTCATGCGCATTTTCGTTTCGTGCTTACTGGCGACTCATCAGTAGGAGCCGATATTACGCCCTTTAACCACTATATATTTGGTGTGGAATGTGAGAAAATAGGACGCGACGAGTTTGCCAGATTTGCAAATTCTTAGTTTGAAATTTGCAAAATATTTTATTTATCATAATGTTTTATTCGCTTTTATTTATTTACTGTCCAATTAAAGAAAATTTTTAAATCCTGTTCGTTGCAATATCTTTGCTCGTGTTCATTGTTTCTATGGTTTGCTTGTTTTAGATTTCTTATAAGGAAAGTTAATAAGTGCGTTTTAATTTTAAATTTTTTTATTCCGTGACTTCGCCTAAGATTTTAGTGGAATCTCTAATTATTTTCCCATGATTACATTTTTTCATATAATTGTAAGGTGTAATTTCATTTTTAATGTCAACATCAGTGAATACCTGGTCCAGATATTTGTTTGTCTGTTTGTAAACTTTTTGTATGAGCCCTGATTGAGCTAGCGTGTTGAAGATTATTTTACCAAAGTTATTAAAACTGGGTTAGTAATTATTTAAATCAGTGTTGCGATCTTGATATAAACGCTAGTCAAATTATATATATACACATTTGTCCGTGAGAATTAAGCATTGTATAATGTAGAAAAGGAAATTCGTCCGATACATCCGTTTTGTCCTTATTAGGATCTCTTCAAATACTGTCCAGCATCTATCCCGGACGGGGTTAGAACCTGGGCAAGTTTGCTTCGGTGAATGTGGCTCATTAGTTAGGGCCATGGATAAGTTTATTTGTTTTTCAACATTTAATAACGCTAGCTACAAAAATGCGTTCAAAATTCCCTGTAACATTATTTTGTTGGACATATTACTAAACACAACGCAAAGACTAAAGATTTGTGATCCGTTCTTAACTAAACGACATATTAACTCTATCGCATCAATGGTACTGTAAAATGCGTCAGTAAAAGATACGGCTTTAACAATAAACGAATGTATTTTAATATGTACCTAATAATTGTCTGATTGTGTATATAGCTTTCAGAGAAGAGTGGTGAAGCATACCATTCTTCCAACCACGGGCTCATTCAGACTTTCAGTAGAGTTGTTATGTTAAAAACACGATTAGCATCACAGAATACAATTTTGCATAACAATCGTTATCATCAATCAGTGGAGCAGAGCGTGTATAATTTTACTGATCAATTGTTCTTAATTGTACACAATGTCAAATTTTCCTGACATGGCACCACCAATTGTGACAAAAATAGTTAGAAAATTATGCTTATTTGCCTTTTTTGTTTTATTTGTAGATACTTAAAAATAACACAGAAAATAAATATGTATTTATTTTTTTAAAAATTCATGATCTAACATTTATCCTCAGTCTCGATTATTAGTATCATAATTTTAATTATAATTATTTATTCGGAGTTAACATATGGTTCAGCTAGTAGAATAAAATACGGTATACACAAAACGTACTAACGGTTATTAGTTCATATAAATTTTTAAAATAACACAACGAATTAGATCATTATAAAAAATTACAAATGGGACATTGTAATGCATAACATTGCAATGTATCGACTTTACAAAGCACAAAAACGCATTTAGGGCAGGGTTAAATGTTATAAATTACGAAAAAAAACTAAGTTTAGAATAATACAATATACAGCATAGCAGTTACGGTATTTTAACTCATTCTCAAGGTAAGAGGTAGCTTTAGCAGCGAAAAGGAAAGAAAAAGAGTCAATATTGCAAGAGCACATGGTTTTTTCCTCAACAAACATAGAATTAAGAAGCAATTAAACGTGAAGTCGGATGATTTATAATGAAGTTCGAGAGAATACATAATTTAGTATGTACTAAGCATTAAGCTTACTATGTACAACACGTTGCGATTTATTGGGGCTTTACATTCTATTTAATTATGTAACAAACGGATGCCATCAAATACGTTTGTTTACCCACTCAATTGGACTGTCATAATCAAAATATAACAGATCATTGAATTCACGTAATTTTTCAGATTTCAGCATACATCAGGTTGAAAGACATCTTGGTAGGAGGCACATATTTCAATGTTTTTGGTAGTTGGTTGTAAACCTTAAATATTTTTGAAACAGAAAAGTGTTGGCCCGCGCGGTTATCCATCATACGCTAGATGATCGCAGATAGTCCAGACAGAGTCCCTATCTCGTGTTTCTAGTTTATCAGACTAATACAAGAACATGAGCGTAGATTCCGATGAAATATTTTATACAGTGGTGCAGTCTCTTATGAATTATAACCTATTAGTATATATACCGTGTAAGAGGCTAGACGAATGCATTTCGCAACCTTTCAGTATGCAGCTTCTATCATGTTTGACGATCATTTTTCATTTTATGTCGAATAGCGGCTGCGTGTTCCAACATTGGCCTTAAACGAATAACATATTTGAAGTTATTAATTCGATAATACGTCTCTCTGTATCAGCGCCCAACTTTTCTTACCGCATCCATCAGTAATATTCAATTAAATTAACCTCAATTTTAAATATCTTAAGTTGGTATGACGAAAAACAATGCGGCATGTGATTATATTGTTGTCGATTTAGATATACATATATATATATATATATATATATATATATATATATATATATGAGAGAGAGAGAGAAAGAGATTCGTCAACTGTAGAAATATTATGCATTTGACAACATCCACTTTTGTGTATTAGAGTAAGATTTTAATTTTTATAATATCGTAACTTCCATCGGTCTTGTGCCAATTTTCTTTTATGGATTTTTCTTTTTCTTGAATCTTCTGTTGAAATGTACGATTGAAGATGTGTCTGCTTAGAAATCAGATAGTTAAACTAAACTGATGAATTGATAAGACGCGAGAACAGAAGAAAAACTCGTAAAGATATTACTTTCTTTTAGCAAAGCGCATTCCAGCCCTATATCATAAAACAGCACTTAGGAAAAATTGTTGGATCATTTAGATAGAATTTAAATATCTAAATGGAAAACAATATAATCACATGCCGCATTGTTTTTCGTCATATCAACTTAAGATATTTAAAATTGAGGTCGATTTAATTGCATATTATTGATTAAATGTTGCGTCAATTTTCTAGCTCATAAACATCTAGGGGTTGCATATAAATACATTAAACATAATAGTGCATATTTGTTCTCTTAATGTTAATCGAAAACTACCTACTTCATAAAAAAGACGTATCATGTGACTTTGCGAAAGCAAATAAGCAATTTCTTTTATACATGCAATGTTGTTTAGCGCTTAATAAATAAATAAAAATCGTTAATTCTAGTTCTTGTTATATTTTTATCTTATTTAATGCTAAAAGTGCGGACTAATCCGTATTTCAGACAAAAACAAATTAGAATGTTCGCAACAGCAATTAAAATTCTTGCTAGTAATAACATTTTTGTTGATAAATAATTGTTTCAACGGAAATTGAATATTCCCTTTTTATGTTTACATAGGAGTTTAATTTTTAAACACCTGAAATTAGAATGCTCTTTTATAAAACTGAAAATCTTACTTATAACGCTTCAAAACAAAATACCGGCATTTGGTCAGTTCAAAAACAATGCAAAAACTTCTTTCTGATTTTTGGTTTATTGATATGACAAAACCATAGTTGTGAATGGATAACTACACATACTTTAACATTTATTGAAAGAAATGTACTTTTGATTAATTATAGCATAATCAATCAGCCAAAATATAATAATGCTAAAATACCTATATATTGATAGCTTAAATAATTAAATATTCGAGCATGTTTGTGGTATACACATGGAAATAGTAGTAAATATTTATTGGCATAGGAGGATATATCAATGCCTCGCTGTAGTTTCACGTAGATAAAGAAGAGGCAAAGTCTCATCGAGGCTGTGTTTCTTGCTTAATTGTTACATTTCACGAGGTGCCAGCGGAACACCTGGGAGTTTGTATCGTCAGTTTGTCCAACATTGCTTGACTAATAAGTCTGTGAATGTGGTGTGATGTACCTATTCTTGCGGATGAGCAGTCAATTGATACGAGTCCAATGTGTTGATGTAGTTTCACTTTGACGAAGAATAGGCAAAGTCTCACCTACGCATGCGTTTTGTGCTTAATGGTTACTTCTCAAGAGGGGCCGCCGGAACACTTTGAGGTTCATTTTGTTTATTTGTACAACATTACTGGGCTAATTATTCAGTAAATGGTGAGCGCGATATTTAACTCATCCGATAAGCAGTTATTTGGCACGAATCGAATGCGCCACATTTGATTGAAGTTGACCTTGTTTTATACATTGGGACCTTGATATAAATAAATTGCCTTTGAACAACTTATGCTCAGTGCATGTTTCATTATTTATGAATTGATCAATTATAATTTATTAATATTTTGTGTTTTTATTTTGCTTGAACTCGCTAAATATAAGACATGAAAAGTGTGATAGTTGTGATTAATTATGTAAGTATTCTATGTCACTTCCGCAGGTGGTACGATGTCTGTTCTATTATGACAAATTGGAGGTGACTAATTGGAATTTAGGTAAAAAAAAAGATGTTTGTTGACTTCAATCGATAGGAAGGCAAACTGAAAAATTTAATTTATTATATAAATAAAAATTACGTGTAAAATGTGGCCAGGGTGGCGTAGTGAATAAATTCTGAGATCCAGAAACGGATGTGCCCTCTTTCAGATTTCGTCGCGATAAATTCTGGACTATTTGACGAGTTCCCAATAAAGACCAAACCGGTCTACTGGATAAATTGCCTACGTTCAATTATTAATATATATATATATATATATATATATATATATATATGTGAGAAAATTAATGTTTCATGTAAGGCTCATCAGTAGGAGTCAGCACTACACACTAAACCTGTTATATATTTTGTGCAAAATAATATTTCTGTTGCGCTTACTTGCATAACTAAACATTTTTTCGTCCTCTCAAAATTGCGAAATGCCAAAAAAGCTCTTCGCAATTTTAATTAAAGCTAGGCGTGTTAGTATGCTTGCCTATTGGGAAGCGATTTCAATAAAACGAAGTTGTCCAAAACTGTGAAATCAAGAACAATTTTTTGGTGCACTGACATTACTCTGGATCTTTCCAAGTCCTATGTAAAACTGTGCTTAATTATGTTTCCTCTTTCTCAACGGTTTGGACTGATATATGCATTTTTGTACACTTGTTAATGTGGACTGTTGTTCTATATAAACAAAACTTCTTCTTTTGGTCATATCTACAGTAAATCAGATGACAAAATGAAGCGAATGTGCCACTGTTCTGTTTTAAATTTATTTTTAAAATTAACATCGAGTATTAAAATCCTTGTTTATTTGAATAATGCCAAACCTAAAACCATTTTCGTAAAATGTTATAAAATTTTGAAGGCGTATTATAGTCCGTCTAATGTAATCATTATGATCTCATATCTATAATATATTTCGAACCATAAAAAGGTACCTACACCTCGGTTTTAAAGATAAACTTTATTTAACAGAAATTAAGAAATACTATTCTGGGCACCCGTGTCTCCAGCAAGGTCCTATTCTCTGGCTTTGATTGACATCGGTTACCACATGTAACATCATCATCATGACATCATCATTCGATGACAAATGCAATAATGCTCTATTTTGGTTAATTTGTACGCCTTGTTTAATGCATAAATTAAGCTATTCTTGTTCTCGGCAACCACGATTTTTTACCTATTAAATTAAAGGTGTTATCTTTTCACATATTAGTATGCTGATCGATATTGAACCATTTCAATCTTGACGGCATATCATATAATAACTGATTAACAACTACTATAATAGCTTTCATCAAAACCACATCACATACAGTGATTATCAGTGGTACGCCGGTTGCCAACCTGGCAATCGCTAGTGTGAATTCCAATGCAGTAAGAACTTGGTTAAATTTCTTGTTGACATGATGGGGCACAGGTTAGTCCAGCTGTGCTTTTAACCGTTTTCTCGGGCAATACCTATGGCCATGATTTTTGCATTTTTGTCACAAGTAAGAATAGTATAAATACAATGATAACAATTTGTGATCACTGGAAACAATCTAAAGTGGTTGTCACATAAAATTAGCAGTATTTTATATCGGAAAATTTTGCAAAAGGAATGACGTTATTTTCTAAATTTAGAACGGTGAGACAACGCTGAATTTGTTGTGCGTGATGAAGTCCTGTTACTTTCTGTGAGAAGGAGCATGATTTGTTCATTCCATTGTTTCTGTTCTAATTTTCTGAGGAAACTGTTTACTTATTAATAAATTAGATTACCAATTGAGTAAATCGGTCTAATGAACTGCTTTGATTTTCGATCTGTCAATTATTGCGCAATATTTGCACGAATTCAACATTTAATGTTAACTGTTTGCAATTATTGTCTTTCTAATTTATTCGTTTTAAAAGTATACATATGCATAAAGTTGATGTAATCGAAGACATTTATCACAGTTATTGATTGGATCAAAGTTCAAATACATGAATTCAGTACTAATTAATTAATCTATATTATATACATATTGGCAAACCCTTAGTTCAAACAATCAGCATGCATTTCATCGATAAAAATAAATTTAATAGTGAATTTCTTAATAAAAATTTCGATGTAGTTTATTTACACAAAGTCTATAATGATGCGTTGAGTAAATATTGTTTTGCAAATGCATAAATGGAGATCTATTTTGTCTTTATTATATATGTCACATGTGTGATTCTTTTCAGTTGAAATCGGTGCGTACTTTTAAATGTCTCTTATTTTTTCTGCCTCGGTTTGTTCTTCATCTAATTATTGGATTCATATTCTCTAAAATTGCTTACCTAAATTAGTCACATCTGCATTCTTGTAGGCGCTTAGGTGAGTTTGTTAATTGGTAAACTGCTTACTCGACTATGCGTATTCGGTGCGGTACCTCAAATAGTTCGTACCCGATCTCTCTCCATGTGGATTTAACTTCAATGTTACCTCAATATGCATATATGGGAAAATTGCACGATCCTTTATTCCGCCTTTCTTTAACAATTTTATGACGGATTTTGAACGTGGCTAGTAATCACTAAACACGTATTTCAGTAAAATAACATCCTTTTTATGTATTAACGTTTTTGTTACTAAGCATGCTATACATACTAAACACAAGAATCCATCCACAATTATGCCCTAATCGAGATCATTATTTCATAAATTATATTAATACTCCACGTTTTTAAAGTTAGCTTTGGTTATTCACCAAAACTATGTTAATAAATAACTAAAAGATTTTATTTTGACTATAAAAGAAACGCGTTCTCATTATAGTGAGTATTGTAATCCATCTATATATTTTGTATTTAACATGTTCATTAAATTAATAAAAATCGCTTTACAAATGGATTAAAGATAATAATAGTATGCCAATTGCGCTTGATAATGATAGATACCAGACCAATAAAAATGCCAGCTTAGTTACTATAATTAAGGTTGCGAACTTGATATAAACACCCGTCCCATTAAGTACATACATTTGTCAGTATAAATTAAGAATTGTATAGTGTAGAAAAGGTAATTCATCCAGTAGACCGGTTTCGTCCTTTTTGGGAACTCATCGTGTACTGGCCAGAATTTGCCGCGGACAAGGCTCGAACCTGCGACAAATTTTGTCCAGTACGTGAGGAGTTTTCAGTAAGGACGAAGCCGATGTACTGAATGAATTGCCTTTTCTAAACTATACAGTTCTTAGTTTATATTGACATATGTAAGTAATTAATGTGTCAGGTGCTTATATCAAGACCGCAACCTTGATTATAGTAAATGTGATCTCCGCGCGTGCAACCAATGTTCGTTTAATGCAAGCTTAGTTATCTAAATCATTGTTGCGAGCTTTATATAAACATCAATCCCAGTCCCTAAACATTTATCAGTATGAAAGAAGCATTGTATGAGATAGAAAATACAATTCATGCAATAGACCGGTTTCGTCCTTATTGAGAACTCTTCACGTATATAAATGGAAACGCATTTGCCCAAATTAAAGCCTTGTCCGCAGCAAACTACTGGACAGTACGTGAAAAGTTTCCAATAAGAACAACATTGTTATACTGAATGAATTTCCTTTTCTACATTTAAAATGTTCATTTTATGCTGACAAATTTGTATATATATATTGTTTGGACTGCTTAGTAGATGTGTATGCATATTGGTGTATCTGTTTGCATTCTAAGGTCTTTCTCGCTGTACAGGCAAAAATACACACACCCAGACAAATGCAAATACACACTTACTAATCAGCCCAAACACTAAATAGAAGTAAAACCAAGTCAGATTTCTTTCCACCCACACAAGCAAATGAAAACCCAGGATGTATAGAAACGAAAGATTGTAAAGTGAAGTTTATTAGTCTCGTGATAAATGGCCATTAATCACTTTCTTATTAATTTGTTTTTTCTTCCAAATATATATATATATATATATATATATATATATATATATATGAGAAAAAGAACTGTAATCCATGGAATAAGGTTTATTAATAAATATTATTTCTACCAGTATCTACAACCATTATTCTGGATTCGTTAATACTTTCGCTCATCCAATCTCAACTGTGCATTTGTCGTAATCCACCAAATGAATTCTTTTCTAATCGTGATTTAGATTTCGCGGAACTAGTTAGATAAGATTAGGAACATTTTAATCTCATCCTCTCCATTATTCCGTTTGTAAATTATGTCATCCAAGAACCGTGTAAACAATTTAGGCCTTAGTATCATCCTATCTGAATTGCTTTTCCAAGCTATGCATGAATATTTTTATTATTGGAACTTGCATTGACTGTCCCATGGGATTTCATCCAATATATTTAAAAAATGTCTTCTTAAGCATAAATATATTTATTTTCTACATAATATATCTAATCCAAATTTTACTTCCTTCAAATATATTAAAATCTGATCATCCAGAAAGCGTCTAAAACATTCCAGTGCTTTAATTACCAGCGTATTGTCGTAAATGGTTGTCGCATCCAAGCTTTTAAATCTATCACGTTTAATCAGTTTACATTTAACGACAAACTCAACTTGTTTATACAAATTCATCGGTCTGGACTTTGTTGGGTACAGCAACGGTTCGCGGGAGGTAAAACCAATTTGAGTTTTATTAAGTTTGTAATATGAAATAAGTTGTTTTATCCTTCTATTACCGGTACAGCTCCGGATATATTTATTTGTAAAACTGGCCTAGGCCGGCCAATCGTCAAACATTGATTTCCTATGGTATTTGAGTCATGATTTGTCGGAAGTTTAATTTCCGTTACAGCGCAATCCTCACGTTTTTCGTTAATTTTCAAGGCTTTCTCATTGTTCAGAAATGACATTTTGACTGAAAACGAAGTTGAGTAGCTAATACAGAAAAATGCCAAACTTGCCAGAACAAGACAGTTTTCCAAAGATGAGATCGAAAGCCAGTAGGTAGGAGAAAACATAACCTTTTGTTTGGATATATCAACGAAAATTATTAGGATATGTTTGAAATTCTTATGAACATCTAAGAGATAACGTTTAACATTTAAATACTTATTGTTGCGGAGAACTAATATATATGCAAGTATGTATTGGGTGATGCGAACCTAGTAACAAATTAGTTCAGTTGAGACTAGAAGGATAAACGAAAGGCAGCATGAACGGAAAGTATAATCTCATGCACATTCGTTGCTTGCTTACTGGCGACTCATCAGTAGGAGCCGGTATTACGCCCTTTAACCACTATATATTTTGGTCAAGAATGTGAGATAATAGGACGGTACAATCTCCTAGACGAATGTGTAAACCTGCAATAGTGAAGCTAACATCATATAAAGTCTACGACAATGCGACTTCAACGCTAACTCACACTATATAATATATATACCGAGTCTGTAAAGGATACTACCACTATGGCTATTGTGTTAGTAACCGATACCAACATTATTGTACCGAAAAGGTACATGGTGCTAACACTATGTTTTCCATGTCAGTACATGGTGCAAACATGATGGAAATCAATGTATGCTATAGTTCACCGACATTGAGAATTACAACTATTTCTGAACATCTGTTACTCCAGTAAATCCATACACTCTGGCCTTGATCGATATCAGTTATCACATTTCGCGGTAAGCCTGACATCATTCAATTCAATATTAAACAGATAAATACTATTTGTTGCGGAGAACTAATATATATATATATATATGCAAGTATGTATTAGGTGCTGCGAACCTAGTAACAAATTAGTTCAGTTGTGACCAGGAGGATAAACCAAAGGCAGCATGAACGGAAAGTTTAATCTCATGCACATTGGTTTCGTGCTTACTGGCGACTCAAAGGCTAAAGCTGATTGCAGGAAAACCTTTAAGGAGGTTGGAACTCTGTTACACAAATCTCTATACTCCGAGGCAAAAATAGCCATTAAACCATTTCTGTTAATATTATACAGCTGATGGTGAGGACATAAGCCATTTTATGTAACCTGAGCTTACAGCGTGTATTGCAAGACTTAATAGCTGAATAGTTTGAAACATACCTAGGCTGTATAAATGAGTAGAAAATCAAAAATAATATTTTTTTGTCTTATGCAGAGAGAAGTATTTTGTTTGTAAGCGAGTTGAAACTAATCATATTACAATAGCATATATTAAAGATAGCATTTTGTGCCAGTGGTCATTTTGTCAGATCTAAGCCTCATAAAAAGTTTATCTACTGTTTCATAATTTACCACTTTCTGTATGGTTGAAATCACTAGGTTTACGTGTTAAATTACAAAGTTCAAGAGGTGAGGTTGAAAAATAATTTTCTATGTTCCTCATTTAATATTTATGTAAAAGAACGGTAAGCTATTAAATTTAAAAAAAAATAAATCTATCCCTTCGACATTGATTGTATTCACGTTAAGATTGGTTTAGTTAAAACCATTCGCAGACTTACTTAATATGTTATATCTGTCTACAGTGCTGCAATTTAATTTAAAATTTTAAGATTTATTTGGAAATTAATTCTTTTTCACTACATTTATTAAACATTTCATCGAAATCTCGCCCTGGGCATGTTCAGGTAAATAATGCTTTGATGTTCTTTTACAGCTACAAAAAATACGCGACTATCATGAACCTATCAAAATTTGGTTAAGACGCTCTAATTCAATGAATAAAATTTTATATAATATCTCAAGGGCGTATGAAGGAAAAGGAATACTTTAAAACTTAATACATAAATTGATTTGGCAATCTTTTACAAATAAATTATAAGCATTTTCGTAAATCAACAGACATTAAACTATCTTATTACAATAAATTATAAAGTTTTTTTTCCTCAAAATCATTAGTCTCATGAACATTTTACTTCCTACAGATCGATTTTTTATGCTTTACAATTTTTTATGAAAGAATATTTTCCAGATTGTACTTTCGGCCTTCATGTCAGCTACTTTGTTGTTTGCGTTTACTAGATTATCGAAATCTGTTTCATAGGAATGATAACATAGCTACATATTGCATTTATTGCATTTGAATATTTTATAAAATGCTTAGGCTTATCGGATTGGTTCCATACGATTAAGCATACTTTCCGCGAAATATTTGGTTGAGGTCGATCCTATCCAACTAGGGAATAATATTTTAAGCTGGAGGTTTAAACTTATTTTCTTTGAAGTTTAGTTTTATGTAACAGCTGGCTATCTAACTTTATTCGATAAAGGCATTAGCATTTATTTGTTGAGTTGAATTAAAATAATTCATAATGATGATGTGACATTTTCTTAAGTTCTTTAAAACCTGTTTGCGAGCTTGAAGTAAACACCAATCCCCTTGTATTTAACCAGTCGTCGAACAACATAGCAAAACTACCTTCAGTCACACGCACATGCGTTTCGACCTTCCATGATCATCTTCAGAGTACGTGGAAAATTGACTAGCGAGGTTCAAACCGCATTGCATATATATATATATATATTATATATATATATATATATATGGAAAGTGAAATTAGATATGCGGCTCTCACCTAAAGTAGTTTCGCATACATTGGTACGACTGGAAATGTCGGCTGCACGATTACTATGCAGACACGAACATTAAAATTTTGCAGCTTCCGCCATATATATATTTAAAAAAAAATTTATTTATGTAATACAATTAAATCGCCAATGATTGCACGTAGTTCAATTATTTCTACGCGTTGGAGAAGAATATTGCTAGTACTGTGATCCAGCAGAAATTTTCGAAATATTGTCTTGTGGGTAAAATTGATGATTAGCTATTTTGCTATTATAACTATCAGATTTATTTTCTGAATAAAGAAAATAATCTGGTCTTACGTAGTTGATATAAATCTTGGAATTGTAAGTAACCTGCGGAACCTGTGGTTTTTGGGTTTCGCTTTATTTCGTTGAGTCAAGGTGTTTGTGAGGCGGATTCCTGCTCTAGACTGTCGTGATTATTATTGGATTGTTTATTGAAAAGAACGAAATAGTGGTCTGGTCGAGTGACTAAATTTTATATGGTATTATTTTAAAAAATTTCTACTAATAATAGATTTGTGAAGCATCCAGTCGTGTATAGATTTTACAATTTTGTATATTATTCCTTAGGTACAAAAAGAGGCTGAATTATTGCAGAAGCAGTACGGAGAAACCTTACGTGAAGCCATTGATTACATTGACTTGCATTATCTTCGAAAAATGCAGGAAAGTTATATTTTATGTGGTTTTTCTTAATTGTAATTTTATGTTAGTTTCAGAATTTCTATGCAGTACTTTGCAAAGGTTTTCTCTTGTACAGAGATGATTTCACAGAACATTCAAATTACATCCAATAGCGTGAAATCAGTGGTATTTGTATAAAACGATTTATCTGACCAACTGATAGAATTTGGAAAATCTTTGTTTAAAGCAACTGTGCTAATAAAGTCAATCCTTTAACCTTGTCCACTTGTTTTGCAGACGAACATTCATATTATAAGCGAAGAAAGACCATAAAAGATAACTGTCGCACCGTGTATCCGTCAAACTTTAAAATATGTTTGCTGACTTGATTGTGTTTTCTATTAGGTAATAAAGAAAATTGACGTAACCTGCCAGAATTTCCAATAGAGGATGGTCAGTTTTTCAGCGATTGGTCACAACAGCTTTATTAGTTTTGTTGTCAGTCCGCATTGTTTTATGTGCGGAACAATTGTTAACTCTCCTAATTCGATAAAATCTTGAATCCTTCATATTTCTAGATGCACCGATATTTATCCTTGATAGATGGGTTCTCACTTTTCCCTTCATGTTGAAGCCTTTCAGCAACTGCTTGTCTGAAAATGACGTTGAAGGCAGATTTTCCCAACTATTTCTAAATTTTCTGAACTTCTTTACTAATCCCATTTTCAGGGCTGACACCATACTCACAGGGAAAAAGCAAATTGTGACAAATGTTGTTGTTGCCCCGCACAAGAAAAAGGCTTACTGACAACAAAAATCAAGGCTGCGCAATGTACATCAACATTTAAGATTCATTAATTGTTAAAATTTACGTCAAGACATAAGTTTACGTTTTTTTATATTTCTCCGCGTTATATGGCATTTTCGTGGTTCTATTTTGAAATGCGATCAAAGCCATACACCAGACAAGACTAATACTAATTCCATAATACAAAATTCATAAAATGCAGTTAATTGTTTTATGAAGAATGAACTGGGAAATCTCATCGAATGCTTAGTAAAGTGGTGATGATTTCCGAAAAACTTGGATGTACAAACATAAAAAGCATAAATTAGATACACTAACGTTTATCTACATAATAGAAGGCGCATACGAGAAAACTAGTCAGACTGAATTATAACTAAAGCTTTTTGAATGAGCTTACCGAAGTGTTCCGTATACTGATTCTATCTGGAGTACTGCCCTGTGAAAGGAGCAAAAGTGGCTAGCAGTCGAATGTTTTAGTTTAAAGATTTTCCAGAAGGCAAGATGTTTTGGATTAAACATGCAGTACTCGAAAGTCCAAATTTCAAGAATTTAATTTCTTAAATTATTCGGAGTGCGAAGTACAAGTTAATGCTGTACTTCAAATATATTTATGAAAATTTAATTTAATTTCCAAAATCATAGTCGAGTGCCGATTTAATTCGAAGTACTTAAAATCTAATTCCTAATTGAAGACAACATCAATTGCACACTGAATGAGAGTAAAGTTCATGTACTTATTACATTATGCTGTTTCATATATTTATTTAAATAGGTTGGCAGATTTAAGATAAACATCAATTCAATTCCTTTCACCATTCGCACAACAGAGAAAAATTACAATCAGTCACCCGAAAACGCGCGTTTCGACCTTCCAGTGTCACCAATAAAGTACGACGGCAAACTGACTGGTGAGGATGCAATTGAGCCGCGACTATTATGTTTTGACAAAGTTTCACTCCAAAATATTTTCGTTTCAGCATTTAAATTGTGTAGTGGTTAGTACTCTGGAATTTGAATTCAGCCACCCGAGATCAAAATCTCGGTGGGACCTTCATTATGTACGAAAGGGTGGATCAATGGTTAGAGCAACAGATTCTGAAGCAGACGTGCCCAGGTTTGAGCCCTGTCCGCGGTTAATTATGGACAGTACGTGAAGAGTTCCCAATAAGGACGAAACTGGTCTACTGAATGCATTTCCTTTACCATATTATACAATGCATACTTTATACAGAAAATAAATTACATAGTAAACAGGTGTTTATATCAAGATCGCAAACTTCATTAAAGTTATTTATCTAAATTAATTGTAATTTCGGCCTAATTAACTATATCAATATTAAATATAATATATAAAAATGAGGCTAAATTTGATAGAAATTGTTTGTGGATGCATAGAAATGATCAACCAGAAATCCCTTTCATCCAGGATGTATTCAAAACTACTAATGTTGATAACTGCAATAAGACTGACCATAAAAGCATACAAACTGAGATTTGTTCCTCGCTTGTCAGCTTCTCGTCGTGCTGTCATAACGAAATAGAAGGTGTTAAATGTCCGTAAATGTGATAGACAGTGTACTTCTTTAAATCAAGTTTGCGGTTGGTTTTGTTTTGTGTGGGTGGGTTTGTTTGTTTGGTGGGTGTTGGTGTTTTTTGTTGTTGGTTTTGGTGTTTGTTGGTTGGTTTTTTGTTGTTGGTGGTTTTGGGTTGTGTTTTTGTGTTTTTTGGTTTTGTTTTTTTTTTTTGTGTATGTGGCGGAAGCTAAACAGTAATGTTCGTGCTGCATGAATTGTGCAGCCGACATTTCCAGTCAAGTTCGATATATGCGAGACTGCTAGAGGTGAGAGCCGCATATCTGAATTTGATTTCGATATATAGTCAATGCGGTTTGACCCTCGCTAGTCAGTTCGCCATCGTCATCTGATGATGATCATGGAAGGTCGAAACGCGTCAGTGCGTTGCGACTGCCTGTGGTTTTGTTATGTTGTTCGACGACTGGTTAAATACAATGGGATTGGTGTTTACTTAAAGCTCGCAAACTTGATTTAAAGAATTGTTACCACCACCCGCACAATCAATTATTGTGTAAATGACAGTGGACTTGCTATGTTGTACGACAATTAAACAAATGAGAATGGTGTTTAACGTAAGTCAAAACTCTTTAATATAATGATTTTTATCACTATTCGCGCAATCAATGTTTGTCTAATTAAATAATTAATATAAATTTGACAAAAGCTGTAAAATATCTTACTTGTGATTGCATATAATTTGCTTATGATATGTCAGAGACTACAATGTGTGAGAGCCAAATTTTTTTTCTTAAAGCATTATCTACGCTGGCCATTTGAAGTCGAAACGCGTCAGTACATGCGACGATTGGTAGATTTTCTATGGTAGGCGATTGAATAGGAGTTATTATTATGTTCTCAACCTTAATTGAATTTTCTGTTATTACCAACTGCACAATCATGGATTGCTAAACTGAATCATACGTACAGGTGTAGCCAACGCGCACGCGTGTATATTATTGATTTTAGGCGAATACTTAAGCCGAAATTTCCCTCAAATACTATTTATACAAGAGTTCTAGGGATGACAGCGCGTTTCTGATATTCGTCACCCGATATAGCCAGTGGTGTTGTTCATCCGTAGCTATAAAACATCTCCGCTTAAAGGTTGGGTGACCTTAGCTTATCTTACGAGACATCTGTGTGATAACGATACGATTCGGCCTTGTTTCACGTATCGTCTGGAGCTCAATTTCACGGAACCGTTTATACTTACAACGAAATGAAAGGAAACTTGCGCAACGTAGAGGACATATTTCGCCTGACGAAAAAGAATTTTCCACAAGCTCCTGGAAACGAGATGCAGAGCAACTGAGATAAATAGGCCCCCTACAACTTACATATAGCAAGGAGCATTTTCATTGTTGTAACAGTTAAGGGGCAGCTTGTTAAATGCAAATTTATTACTGCCTATGCTGATTACGATGATTGTGAAAAATCCGCAAAAGGACGTATTTTAGCAAAGCTTGTTCGATTTTAACCGTAATGCAATTGCCTAAACTCACACTATAGCTATTTGGATTCTACTACGTTGGTAAGTTGTGTGAAATTTGATTTTTTTAAATATTGCCTAATGTAAATGCTTTGTTTTTCCCGATTGTAAATAACGGAAATGGTGCATATTATCTAATTATTTAAATCAAGATTGCGATCTTAATATAAACACCTGTCTTAGTATGTACATACATTTGTCAGTATAAATTAAGCATTTTATAATGTAGAAAAGGCAATTCATCCAGTAGATCGGTTTCGTCCTTATTGGGAACTCATCACGTACTGACCCGTTTGCCGCGGAAGAGGCTCGAAACTAGGTAGGTCTGCTTTGGAATATGCTGCCAAAACATCGGAGCCACCCTGTTGCACTTTAAGCGACAATGCTTGTATGATAATTATGTAATGGTTAGAGAAACAGTTTCGAAAGCAAATGTGCCCAAGTTCGTGCCCTGTCCACGACAATTTCTGGACAGTACGTGATGAGTTCCATTTTCTACATTATACAATACCTAGCTTATACTGATAAATGTATGTATGTTATGGGGCAGGTGTTTATATCAAGATTGCGACCTCGATTTAAATAATTTTTATCATCGCCCGCGCAACCAATGTTCATTGAATTTTATTATCTAATTTTCTTCTGTTATTCACAGTTATCATTAACAGTTTAGCTTTTTCGTAAATTTGACTATATTATCCAATGTGTTTTGTTACAGGCAGCCTATTTTGAGTGTGGAAAACGATGCTCTGCTACACATAATTTGACAAATGCGGAGATAGACAATTGCATTGCCTTATGCGAGCAACCGCTGCTAGCCGGCCGCGAGGTATTTGATCACGAACTAAAGTCACTTGAGGTCAGTTATTTGACGTGAAATGCGCAATTCTCTAATGTCCCGAGTACTGTCAGCATATCCGGCCCGAGTTGCGAACGAAATCTTTCACTGCTTTATGAATAAATGTTTTAACAAATAATAATCAAAAGTTACATCCGATTACATTTGTACACGTTTGTGAGACGTATTCATTGCTTTGGTAGACAACAAATCACTGAATTTATAGAATAAAGTAAAAATTAATTGGCACATTTGCTAAGAGGTCATTAACAACTGATTTGAATAGTCGCCACTAAGCAGATAATGAGTCAGTCCATGGGATAACTCAAAAAATTTAGATCCCATAGTTTAGGTGGATACTGTACAATCTAGTGAAATACGCACACGAATGTCATTAGCTAAAAATATGACAGTTTTTATAACACAGGAAGTTGGCAGTACTACTTTAGTTTTTTTTATTTTTAAAATTTTTTCCTCTATTGAATAAATCGTTATAAATCTTACAATATTTTTTACACAACGAATAAATATATGTTTAATTAACTAATAACATTTATAATAAAGGAGATGCCACATTATGAGACTTGATGAATCAGCATTCCTATTGAAACTTTGTTATTCTCTTCGCCTGTGATGTTTAGTTCACTTGTTCAATTGTGGGCTTGGTAATTATTAAAGCATTTATTCCTTAACCTCAGAATGTTTGGTGATTTTTCTTATTACAGTGTCAGAACATGGTAAATATTGTCTTCATATGATTAACTGCCGCAACTGAAGCATCCCTCTTGGATATGGTAGCGCTCGTTGATCCCACGTTACTTGGACAACCATCTAGTTTAGCAAGGATATTGCGTCGGCTACTACTGATGAGTCGCCAGTAAGCACGAACCGCGTGTGCACACGAGATTAAATCTTTTGTTCATCCTGACATAGGCACATCATTTACCTGATTTTCGGATTGCGTACCGAATTGTTTGAATCCACTGTCTTCATGATTTCCCCAGATATTTCGATATCCTGGTACGGATATCTTTTTCAATGGAAAGCACATCACCCACTAAGTTGACAATCAATATGTCAAGTGGAAATTTTAGTTTAAACTGCCCCATTTATACTTGTTGTTAGATCTCTTAAGCATAACTTGTTTTTTTAATAAAAATGCTAGGAAAGTGTATGTCAAATTGGTTTGTGTATATGTCTGCATGTGTACACTCTTCGAAATGAGATTACAGTGATTTAATGACAATTACTGACAACTCACTAGATAAGCGTACGTCATGCCTGTGTGTATGTGTTCTCGTTCGTTTTGGATTGAGGAGTAATCAATTACTGTACGTGTACACTCATCCTATTGAAATTACAGCAATTTAGCCACATCTGATGTTGCTAAATCGCTGGATATGCATTATCTAATACAAAAATTCAAATATATTATTTCTCCACAACCAAGCATTTATAACTATTATATGTTCTACAGAATAATGTCATTATAAGCAATAAAATTTTATAACCGATGATGAACAAGACCAGAGGATGAAGCTTTTCTGGAGTACCAGATTTTCATAAAGTTTTTTTTATTATTTTCAATTGTGGTAAAGTTCGTGAAACTAATATGAAAACTGCTGCTTATCCTGTCATTCATGTGTGGTTCATAAATAATGAATGAGGTAAATTTTTCTGAACATATTGGAAAATCAGGTTTAAATTTTAGGTCAGGCATTTTTGAGCATTCGCACATTGGATTGATAAGAAATTGTGTACTTAAGCGGAAATTTCTTATTGAGCAGGTATAAAAAACAATGCTATGACAGACCACTTCCTTTTCGCCACAAATCAACTTCGATTTTATATTCTGTACTTTTTATAATCAATTTTGGAAAACCATGCTAATTAATTGGAAGTAAATATACAACATGTACAACAACAGACAGGTGCGAAAACGCACATCCTGGGTCACGCACACACGCAGAAACAATTCACTAGTTTGTATTTGAATCATGCGCAAATTTCTTTTCTTTATTTAGCTAAGAGTTAAGGATGTCGCATACCATAGATTCCGCTAATCGTATATCTGTTTACTATTTACTTTAAAAGTCATGTTGTCAGTTGTTCAGTTGCATACAAGGCCAAATCGGAAAAACTGTTTCTGTCCCATGAAGCTATCATCATTGATAAGCTGAACCCCTGGTTAAATGTGCAGAGAGTAATTCAGAAAGAAGTCAAATATGACTGGAACAGAAACGTTTCGAACAGGCTTTTGAAAGTAACGTACATATCGCAAAATACGGCACACACATTAATTGCGGACACATTATAAATCAAAGCGAGGACACATTCCATGGCCTTGCAAAAAAGTTGTAATCCACAGCGCATAAAGTCAAGACAGACGAAAAATGTAGAATTAGGTTTGGGTGAACAAAATTATTATCAATTCAGAATAATCGTTGTAGATACTGGTAAAAATAATAGTTATTAATAAATGTTATTCTATATATATGCATTGTGTAAAAACACGACAGACATAGCTAAATGGAGATTGGTTACAACAAATGTAGAGTTAGGATTGGACGAGCGATAATATTAACAAATCTAAAATAGTGGTTGTATATACTGGTAGAAAAAATGTTAATAAATGTTATTCCATTTATATATATATATATATATATATATATATATATATATATATATATATATTTTTTGTGTGTGTGTGTGTGTGTGTGTGTGTGTGTTTGCATTCATTTGCAAAATCAAGGCAGACAAAGCTAAGAGGAGATTGGTTACGACAAATGAAAAGTTAGGATTGGACGAGCAAAAATATTAACAAATCCAGAATAATGGCTGTAGATACTGATAGAAATAATATTTATTAATAAATGTTATTCCATGTATATTTATATATACACATATTTGGAAGAAAACAAAATACCCCAGGAATTAACGCTTTATGTTCTCTTTGGAGGTAATCATTCAGCTGAGACCTTCAAAAGAAAGGTATTTCGAGCGAATAAACACAGTTTCCATCAATAAAGGTGAAAGTGGTGCTCAACACAACAAAACTGATGCGCAAAAATGACGTCAACACCTTTGTCTGTATACAAATTTCAATGTAAATGCAATGCTCAGTACATCGGGAGATCAAAAAGAGACTTGAAAATAGAATAAACAAGTATCTCCCTCAAAAACTTTTAAAGATGAAAGCACTTCTCTTCCTCAACTCCTCCCTCCCCTGTGGTTAAATACTTTGCTAGTCACAATTTCATTCATCTCCACATATCCTACCATTGATTTGTTATTTCAATGGTTGGGCCTGCTGGCCTTTGTTGCCAAATAAATGTATTATTATTAAAAGAGAGGTGCAGCTCCTGCACAAAAATCAGCAATTTGCGAACATGTACTACTCACAGTTCATGCTGTTAGTAGTAACAATTTTTCCATTCTTTACAAGGAAAAAACGGGAAAAAGTTTCTGGCTTTTGAAGCCATTGCAATTAATAAGCTGAACCCCTGCTTAAACGTGCAGAAAGTAATTCAAAAAGAAATTAAATTGGACTGGAACAAAGACATAACTAACAGGCCTTCAAAAATAGCTTATGTTCCGCAAAATACGACACACCCGTCAATTACGGACGCACTCACAATGAAAGCGATGACACACCACATGACGTTACGCAAAAGGAGTGGTATAAATTGCGTAAAACAAGGACAGACATAGCTAAAAAGGGATTGGTTACGACAAATGTACAGTTTGGGATTGGATGAACGAATATATATATATATATATATATATATATATATATATATATTTTATAATATATATATATATAAATATGCATTGCGCGAAATCAAGGCAGACATAGTTAGAGGACACTGGTTACGACAAATATAGAGTTAGGATTGGACGAGTGAAAATATTAACATATCCAGAATAATGGTTGTAGATACTGGAAGAATTAATATATATTAATAAAATGTGTTCCTTATATATATATAAAGAGGAAGTCGAACTATATTGAATAATCAGGTAGCCAGCGGATGCAAACACCTCGTATCCCAACGCAAACAAAATGTAACTAATTTATATGTACACACTTGTATTAACTTTTTTTAATTTGCATAAAGTATAAACAAAGATATCATGATGGGTCAATGAAGTTATAGTCAATATAAAGACATATTTAGTGACAAACGTAATGCATTTAGAAAGCAGATTATCAATTTATATTCCGAAATGATCCTTGTATATTTAGACTACAATATTTTTTGGTGTATGAAGGGTTCACAATGATTCTGTTGACTTCAATTAAGTTTATTTAGTGGCGTCTGATTTACGTTTGATGCAGGAAATATAATGAAGGTTTGTCAACATATGACATTAAAATCTTAAATATAGGGCACCTTAGAAAGGTGACATTAAAGAGAATATTATTATCACATTGATTGAGATTTCTAGATCTATACCGTAGCAAAGTCATTTAGCATGGATTGATTAAACACATTTGAAAGCGGGTTCATGAATAGGGCATTGAAGTCGACTACATGTACAGCGTCATGTTTAGTTGATTTGTAATTTACAATTACATTCTCGTGTAAGATGATTTCGCATGAAACCTAATACGAACATGGAGTTTTCCTCGCAGCATTATATTAATCTATTTCTTCTAAATCAAGTTGGCAAGCTTGAAGTAAACACCAATCACATTGTATTTCACCAGTCGTCGTAGAACAGCGAAACTACCGTCAGTACCACGTACTGGCGCCTTTTGAACTCCCATGATTATCATTAGAGTACGATGGCAAACTGATTAGCGAGGATCAAACCGCATTGCATATATATAGAAATCAAAATTAGACATGCAGCTCTCACCTCTAGTAGTCTTGCATACATTGCACATGACTGGAGATAATTTTACTTTTCATATTTATGTATTGCAGTGTAAATCCTGCTAGTGAGATTGCCATCGTAATCTGATGATGTTCATGGAAGGTCGAAACACGTCAGTACCTGTGACTGATAGTGATTTTGCTATTTTCTTTGACGACTGGTTAAATACAATTGGATTCGTGTTTAATTTAAGCACGCGAAAATGATATAAATCATTTTTATTCGGTCGTAGGTTTTTCTTTAGACTTTTATTATATCGGTCATAGCAACTTGGTCAATATTCAACTAACGTCGGACTAATTATTATGTGCGTTCTATTCTGTTATTGTTTATTTTTTCTTTCATGTTGATGTTCACGAATAACGTTTGGAAAGGAAATTTCACTCGTCGTCAACAGATCAACAAGTTCAAAGCAATTGAATAATCCCTCTTAAACAAATGTAGGTATACTTTCGTCTATCGCCAATAATTAGGCTCATATTATTTTTGGTCAGCGATTTTTGAGCTAAAATTGCGTAAAATATATGTATGCCTATATATTTTAAGACGTAATGTCAGCCGTCATTCCAACGGCAAACACAAACATGAAAAATTTAAGACCTACTCTTGTCTTTTAAAATCAGTAAAGGTAGGTTGTCTACACACGAATATCGTTTATTGGGTAAATTCAAAATTAATTTTTTTACAAAATTGCTCTATTGTTTTTAAAATATGCTTCCTATGACAATCCATGATGATCTCATGTATAAGATTGAAAACGCTCTCTGAAATGCCGCCAGGACATACATTTAAATGACCTATTCAATTGAATTTCTTTTTTTACTATTTTTTTCTGCAATTATTGACATGATACATTTCAAAGTAAATTTGCATATTTCTTCTTAGATTTACTTACTTAATTTGACAATTTTTGTTTCCAGGATCGATTAGAAGGCTGCATTCAAGAATGCAAACGAAGAACACAAGGCAAACTTAACCCGAATTTGTCCACTTCAAAGCAAATATACACTGCTCAACATGAAAACTACAAATGCTCAGTTCAATGTATGGAAGATCATTTTTCCGTCAGTCTGCCATCAATGATAAAGCGGATATCTCCTGCACTAGCTAAGGCAATCGCAGATCAGAATAGGTTGCTAACTGCTCATCAACAAGAGGAGTCTAAAAAATGAAAGTTTTATTGAGATATAATTCATGTGTGGAAGTATACATTTTTTATAACACAGTGGTGTAAAACACAGTTAAAAAAGGCCATTTTCTTTTCGACAGTACTCAATTCGCCTGTAATATCTGTTACGTAATACAGTCAATTTTTTTTAACGTAAGACAGGTAAATTTGGATTAAATACACATCATAAAACAAAGAAATAGGATGTGGGAAACGTGCGTCAGCACGCATAAACACACATACACACTGTTCTGTACACAACTGCTTAATAACAAATGTATACTGCCACACATGATTTATTTCTCAGTTAAAATTATAAAAAATGAAATGTTTGGTTCATTCGCAGTGATTAATTCGATTTCTAAGGATCGTTTCGTGGCACGAAATCAAAACCATCTTTGTGCATCAATTGTGATGACTACCATATGGGCTTACGCACTCACACATAAAAGCCTGCTAATGAATGTAGCACACAAAAGGCGGCATAAAGATGAATTTTCAGGGTTGCAAATAAAAATTTGCAAAATTTAGATAAATAAATGTCGCCGTGGAAAACGAAATATGATAAAGTGTGCACATTGAAAAATGACAAACATTTCCCCGTAAAACAGTGTAACAAGTCTGGCATGCACATTGCTTCTGGTGGATTTTACAGTTTCTCTACTTTTGGCAGCGTGAAACTTCTGCTTGATTGATAAACAAGTAATATACGTTATCTGCAGAGTGTTGATCATAAGCTTACTTTTACCGGAAAGATTATCTGTTTGCGAAACGGAAGTTTCAATGAAATTATCACAAGCATGTGTTTCCAGCATTTGACTAGTGCTTCTGTCGGCAATCTATTTTAGAGACTAAATATCGATTTCTGTGACGAACTATTAATTAAAGAAACTATTAGCACAAATCTGTATATGAGTTCTGGTTAATTCATTATTAAAGAATTTCGGTGTACATAAAGACTAGTAATATTCAGCATCATATTCGTTTTCTGTGCTTCCGTCTAGGCATGTATGCAATTGAGCAGGCAAATGTTAATGTATTGTAATTGGTTGTGAATTTAACGTATGCCATAGATTAAGGTCCGCCGTATTTCAGTTATTCAAATTTGTAAAAATCTCTATTTCATATAATGTCTTTCATAATTTCTCATTTTCAACTATGCCACCAATTACTATGTTTAATGTAAATAGATTTTAATGCGCTCAATAAACAATGTTTAAATTCTGTACTTATCAGTTAAAAGCACAGCCATAGAATTTCTAATAATGTTTTCGCTAGTTTTTTTATTTATTCCCGACTCCTTGATCGTCTGAATCCGAGTAGAACCTGAAAATTTACCTCAAAACTCTTGGAAGTTTCTTATAAAGTCTTTCACCGATTGCGTCATGAGCTTGTGCTTGAAGAAGTAATTTGGACGATATTTTCGACATATTTATTTTCATTTTGATGCACGACTATCCTATTCAGCTTCGCCATCTGCGTACACTATTAGATAATATACTAAAATTTCAGATAATAATTTTAAATTTTGTGATTATAATTCAAAAGTATCAATAGGTATTTATCAAAGATGATGAATGCAAACTGTATATTTTTTTATCATTCAGGTTGTGTTTAATATATTTCATCCGCGCTCTATGTATTTTGTGGGGTTAACATTATTCAGCATATCATAATTCGCAATAGACTATTTTTTGAACAACTCAGTAACATTCGTTTCAAATATCATTTCATAGTCGTGTAAGTTCAGATGGGTCTAACTATGTATTACATTATGCATTATATATATCGATATATATATATGTATATATATATATATATACATACATTTTCTTATTTGTACATATTTATAGTGACAGCATTTAAAAAGTCACCTATGTTGTTTTTTATGCCATGAAAGCGCAGTTTCGTTTACTTTGCAGAAACAAGTATTACGGCCGGGAATTTGAATTATTGTTGTAAATACGTTATATTAAATCATAATTATCATAGGTTTCATTGGCGAAACAAAATAAGATGTGTAGCTTTATACTCTGTGGTTTCTTTTATTTTTATTATTTTATATAAGTAATATGTATGATTGTTCTGCAAGAATACCTGTTCAAATAATTAATCGTTCTGACTTATTCTACCCAATTCTTTTTTTAAATAATCCAACATGAATTCTGAAACTTGAATGTTGTTAGCGTAGACATCTGTTCACGCCGCTTAACTGAGAGTAAATTTTGGAATTTGTTAGCCAAATAATTGAATTAGTTCTGAGAAGGGTGGCCGTGCAACGGAGAACCCAGTGAGAAAAACTCGGCCAAGCACCTTAATTAACAGGCGCAAAAACCCAAAATATCGGGAAAACATCGTACTTATTACTACTGCGGTTACCTTGAAAATATTCTTTCAGTCTTCTGAAAGAAGTCCAGTTGGCCGCGTTTTATCTATTGGCGCACGACGAATAAAATTAGCTCTCATTTTCTACTTTTAGTTTTAAAGTTTAAAATGTTTTACTGAATAAATATTTGTTGAAAAACAGCGTATAGATGAATAATCCAGATTTTCTGGAGTGACAGGTGTTTAGAAGTAGTTGTAATTCTCTATTGTGGTGTACTATAGCATACATTAAAATCCATCGTGTTGGTACCATGTACCGAATCGGCAACCATAGTGTTAATACCATATAACTTTCCGGTACCATAATGCTGATGTCGGGTACTGACACAATAACCAGTGTCGGTACCCTTTACGGATTCGGTATATACATTATATATAGTGAGTTAGCTTTGCAGTCGCCTTTTCGTAGACTTTATATGAAGTTGCTTCATTACTGTAGGTTTGCACATTCATATATGACATTGTAGCTTCCCATTTTACCACATTCCTCGCCCAAATATATAGTGATTAAAAGGCTTAATACCGGCTCCTATTGATGAGTTGTCAGTAATCTCGAAACGAATGTGCATGAGATTATACTTTCCGTTCATGCTGCCTTTGGTTTATCCATCTGATTATATTTGAATTAATTTGTTACTAGGTGCGCAACACCTAATAAATAATTAAATAATTCAGTGTTATAATCTGTAGTTATTTTTTCCGCATTACGAAACGCCTAACTAACAAAATAACTAGCGTTTGTCGTGAATTTAAAACCGTGAAAGCAAATCACCAAACACCAATAATTCGACACAAGCTTGAAGCTTATAGAAGTATCTAGCTAAATGCTGAATGAAGAGACTAAGACAAGTTTGGTGAAGGAGAATGATATTATCTCGTTCAATGTAAAAGATGAAGCTCATTAGAATATATCACGTGACGGAATGACGCTTACGTAATGTCACCAAAGATTTCATTTGCAAAATGTTAAAGAGCAAGAACAAATCCGTTATTCATGTTTAGTGTTTATAAAGCTGGAGGTAAATATAATTAGTTTACACATAAATACAAAAATTAAGCGATAGCATGTTGATTTAGTTTCGTTAAATAGTTTTACTCATAGAGAAAGAAGGAAGCTCGGAATACTGAACGACAGTGGTGTAGATGTGAGGAAACTTAACAGAGACGTGATGTTAATGTCAGTATATATTTGACTAAACACGGAGAGGAAATTGAAGAAAACAAAAACTAAGCTGTGGAAAACATTTTAGTTGTAAATTTCAATTACGAAGAAGCTGTTTACTTGTGATATGAAGACTGGAATCTTGAAATCCTGGATTTATAAGTCATTTACACTTGGCAGCTAGATGGAATCCGTTTCCTCGTGAGCCATCTTCTCTTGGTACTTACTCCGGCTTAAGGGCAAGCGCTGGTCTTTTACGTTCTTTAAAAGATAAACGATGGTAATTTCATGGGATTAGCAATGAGATCTTCATCTAAAATGCGCTTTCTACCATCATACCTACCAGTTTCAAATTATTTTTGTTCCATTCCACTTTAGGTTGTTTTGCATTAATAGAGCCCACGAATAAGCTGATTAACTTGAGTTTTTGAAGTGCTATATGTGCACATTTTAAAATGAGATATCAATATAAGTGTAGATACTCGTGCTTTATTTAATATTGTGAACCTCTCAAATACCAGTTCCATACTCGTTTGAGTATAAAAAGCACGTGGATCCTTAGAACTTAAACTTGCCAATTCTTGTCTCTGTTGAAAGAAGATGACGTCATATCTCTAATAACGCCCACATCCAGCCGAACGGTGCTACAAATCGATTAAATTTTGCCAAAAACACTATAGGAAGAATGTGTACTCGAATTATACTCTTAATACACCTACATGCAGACATGATATTCCGCAGTACACTATAACTGCTTTACAACAAATGACAATTTATTTTACGCCATTGTGCGTATGGTGTGAAAGACGTTATAGTGTTTTTTTTTATTCACCGGCTAAATGAGCCATGCTTGATTGGAGAATAAAGAACTGAACTCACCAATATTGTGCCATTCTCTCCTTATTAGAAAAACACGTACCCGTATCTATTGATCTTTTATAAGGATCCATTTTTGGTATCATTTACATCAGCGACCAAAAAATTCAACTTGAAGGAAGCTTTTTTGCCTTAATGTCTCCAGTCAATCCTTTACCCGCTCTACTTATATATGAATATCATGCGCGGGCCGTAGTTAATGAGAAAGTGTATAGCCATATATTTCCACCTTATCTAATAATACTATGGACAAATCCGCATCTGACTCAAATAGTAAATTGAACACATGGACACATTCTGAAAGACAAATAGTTCAGTGTTTACTCCTGCTACCACCTGAGATCTTAACATAAACGAATCTCATCCCTTGCTAGTTACTTCCGTGCTTTCAGACCTCATTTAAATGCTCGTTTCATAATTCCGCTAACACTTCCATGGAGAACCATGGACCCATTATGATCGCTAACCCCGCTTTAACTTCAACAAGCAACCTATGTGTTCTTAAGAGTTATTTTTATATTTACGAACGGCATGTGGTGCTGCAGATTATAAGGTTCATAATTGACACATGTTCAGCTGGACATGTGATCAACTTGATAGGTGATTTTGCATGTCTTCCGTTGACAACTCCCTGGAGCAATCGAAAAATTTTGTAGATGGGTACCTGGTCCTGTTTACTATCATTAACTTCTCAGATACCAGTTCCGTACCCGATTGAGTACAATAAACAATGTCTAGTTCTATTGTACTGGTAATGGTCCATCGCGGATGACATTTCAGACTGGTAGAGCTTCACACCTCTTACTAACTTACACACGTGCACTTGCCTCTTCCTATTCGAGTCGGCCATCTATGTCAGTGCGAGAAACACATTCAACCAAAGATTTTCTAATTGTAAAATAGGATAGGGTATGCGCCAGAATCGTACGCGGATCCGTAATCGACCTAGAATTCGATTATATCTCTACAACGTCAAAATCCATTGAAATGCTTGTATTCCTTGGCTTTCCGATTCTCACATTAAAAGAACAGGCATAACTTCGAATAGAAAAAACTGTATAGTGACGGTCTTATAATAGTATTAAGATACGAATAAATTTGGGAGCCACAGGGATGACCCTTTGGTCACTACCAGAAGAGAGCCTCTGAGATGCCAGGCCCGGACAATCCATATATGCGGTATGATCATCTAATTTGGAACACCTCCATGTTAATCACAGCAAATAATACACGCAAATAAATAACCTGATCTCGTTGTAACACAAATTTATTACTAAAATCAAAATAGTAATGATAAAACCAGAAAGTTGGTTAATAGAGCACTTTGCGTCCAGCAAACAGAACATACAACTCAAAACTCACAAATAAACAATTCTTACATAGTTAAAGTCGTTATTTGTTTACTAAAAAACAATTGAACATTGTTTATAGAAATGTCGTTGCTTAATACTAGGTTTGCATAGAAACACAACGTGTAAACAGTGTCCTGACAAAAGTAAGAATTTTATGTCGGAGAAAATATCTTCCTCTACATACACTACCTTCTAAAAAAAGGCGTCTAATAGTAAACGTAATCCTTGTTCTTCGTCTGACGTTGAATTTTTCCTGAGCGAAACCTTTAGGAATTCATGGCAAATCAAGGTTAAGTTTCAAATAATACATCAAACACACAATGCTGCTATTGCGTTTAATGAAAATTATAACTAAGTAAAGTTAATTCCACGATATACGTATGAAATAAGGTACATTTTTACAGTTATACGTAATAATAAAAATACAAAACGTTCGTCAGCTAACATAGTAAGAATGCTTAATGAAATTTACATCTAATATGACATGTGATATTGAGCAAATGCCCAACTAATCATACTTTTGTTTTTATAAATTTTCAATCAAATTAATGACAAGGCATAAAACGTAACATTAAGAACATTTTTGTAAACCGGATATAATTTAATTTTGCATTTACATTATAAATTTGTTAATTTTCTCTCAAACTGTGAAGATTTGACCGGCAATCCGGATTTTGTGTCTGTCTTTTACAATAATTCAATGGTTTTATATGAACTCCAGACCACCCGTTCAAATAATCATTTTTAAGCAGAAAAATTGCCTACGATGCGATAAATTTTGAAATCGAAGAAAATTTGAATTTGCGAATGTAAGTATTCAAAGCAGGTGGGCATTAAAACTTTGAAAACAGTACATTTTAAATGTAATGTTGGAGGGCCTATTCGAGTACTTGTGGAAGCTATATTGAGTACATTTATAGATTTATCTTACCGACATATCTATATTTAGAATAAATTCCTATTTTCTGGAATGCGAGCCTTAATAAAATTCATTATACACTTTCCCTTTGATGTTTTTTTTAAAATCAAATGGTGAATTCACATCTGCAATTGAGCAACCTGTTGTTGAAAACTCACATTTATGTTCTCCAGACAAATTATTTAAGATAATTACTAAATGCAATAACAGAAAGGAGTTAGCCATATACGAAGCTTCATGGATAAACAAACTGCAGTCGGATTTATGCAAGCAGATGAAGCATGTTCTGACATTGAGCTTGAGCTGGAGTTGATCCAGCAATTGATTGTTTGTTCCCTTATTTCACACTCTCTCCATGTTTACATTCTTCTATTTTGTGTGGTCTTTCTATATATATATATATATATATATATATATATATATATATATATATATATATATATATATATATATGTGTAACACGCGGCTCCACGTTACAACCCAACGATGTTCAATTTTGACAAATATGGTACTCTTTAAGGTCAAATAATCTAACTCTGTTTTTACACAACTGTGATTTTAGAAACAATCTCTGTTAGTTTCAAGCAGTTTTAATTGAGATTGTAGAGGCCCTTTGGTCACTACCATAAGGGGGTCTCTTGGATGCCAGGCCCGGAAAATCCATATATGCGGAATGATCATCTATCTTGGAACACTTAAGTTCCTCTGAACTATCTCTTAAGCTACAATCCTTAAGTCCACTAGCCAACTGCTCTGTATCCTCAGTATTTAATAAACCAGCCATAATATTATTAAATTACTTGCAATTTATATATTATATTAATAAGTAAGCTTACCAGGATACGCTGATATCCACAGATTACTGAACCAGAATGATTGAGACCTTAAAACAAATATTCACTTTAAATACCCAAAGCAAATTTGTGGTTCTTTTCGCTGATAATTAAGAAGAACAATCGACAAGAAGATTACAATGATTTATTAGCAAAGAGTCGGAGATGGAACCACGCAGTGTCCCGCTTGTGCAATTCAGCAACTCAGATCAAAACTAAAACATTTTCCTTCGACAAGACAAGTCAAAAACTTCGACAATATGAACAAAAGAACTTCCAAAAAAATTTACAATATTTTTCAAAAATTACAATATTGTTTTACGAAACCAGCGATAACATCAAATGTCCAAAAATAAAAATTGATTTATTTTATATGAGAGAGTTAATTGGTGTCCAATAATTAAATTAACCTCCACATACACCCTCATGTTTAAGATGATTAACCATACATGATGTAGTCCTCATTCTTCGGTTTCTTGATGACTCTTCCAGAACGAGTTTCAACAAGTTGTGCTGGTACTTCACTAGATTTCATATTCATATTGCATTGTTCTTTATTCTCAGTTGTCTTGGTTTTAATCTTTACTTCTTTTCCATATTTATTCGACTCTTCGTTTTTCTCACCAATTTCTGAGTCACATCTCGCCTCAACTTCTGGATACTTCGGTGAATACTGTTCCTCAGTCTCCTCCTCCGTCCAAATAAACTGTGGAATGCAGCGATCCAGTGTTACACATTCTACAGTGCCATTTACTTCTATAAATGCATTTTTCTCAGTCATATGATTGACTTTAAATGGCCCCTTATAGAATGGAGTCAGACAATTCTGTCTGTTTTCGTTAGTTATATATACATGAGATGCCAGCTTTAAATCTGAAGATACATAGCATTTGGACTTTGGACTTCTAGTTTTGGTTGGAGCTAAACGACTCATTTTATCTCTCAATGCTCCAACAAACCAATCTACTGAACTAGAGGCCCAATCGAGACAACTTGGAGCTTCTATTAGAAGATCTCCAGGTAACCTCAATGGCTCTCCATAAACAAGTTCTGCTATGGATGTTCCTAACTGAACTCTGTATCTGTTTCGCATTGCCAACAAAACTATGGGCAAATCATGTATCCAACTGGATCCACCGGTGCAGCGTAATGCAGCCTTCAGCTCTCTGTGCAGTCTCTCAACCATCCCATTAGCTCTGGGATTATAAGCACATGTGTGTCTTACTTCTATCCCCATTGTATTCAATGATCTGATAAACAGTTCAGACATAAACTGACTACCACGATCAGTAGTTACCCTTACCGGTACACCATATCGCGACACCCAATTATGCAAGAACATAAGTAAGACCTCTTGAGCTGTCATGTCCTTCAGGATTGCTACCTCAAACTGACGACTGAACCGATCGACCATCGTGAGTAAATACTTTTGGCCGGAAATCTCAGGCATTTCTACTATATCAATATGAACATGCATGAAACGACCCGCTGGTATACCAATCGTTTTAATTTCAGTTTTGGTATGACGCCAAACTTTACAAGTTTGACACCGGGCACATGTCCTTACCCAGGCTCTTATGTCTTTCGACATCTTAGGCCATACATATCTATCAGTGACCATCCTGATAGTTGCCTTAATGGAAGGATGACTGAATTCATGTAGCTGCTGAATTAACTTATACCTTAATTCTAACGGTACATAAGGTCTAGGTTGGCTCCTGGAGATTTCACATAATAACCACTTATCTCCAATCTTCCTGCGTGTATATGCAGGATTCTTTTCCAACACAGCTACTAAAGGATCAAGACCTTGTGCTTCCATCAATTGCTGGACAAAATCATTAGAAGATACAATAGAGCATACGAGTGACTCTGAACGAATCATATCTTCATCTGATACGTCTGGTCTACTGAGAGTATCTGCCACCACATTATCTTTTCCTGAGATATGACTAATGGTAAAATCAAATTCTGCGAGTCGGGTTATTTGTGAATTCACCCGCCGAGAATAATTTAGCCTATTTGCTTTCCCAAGGATACTCAACAACGGTTTATGATCAGTTAATATCATAAACTGATGTCCATCTAGGTAGTGCTCAAAATGCAACACTGCAGAATAAACTGCTAGTAACTCCTTTCCAAGCGTATCATATCGCTTCTCGCGATCTTGGAGTTTCCGACTATAGAATCCAATCGGCTTGACTATACCATTTTCCCGTTGATGTAACACTGCTCCTATGGCTACATCAGAAGCATCTGTGACAAGCTCAAACGGCTTAGTCCAATCCACAGGTGCTAATGTGGTTATTTGGCTTAACAGATCTTTGGCCCTCTGGAATTTTTCCTTGTCGTCTTGGCTAAAATTAATAGGCCAGGACTTCTTGATCGTGCTCCGTTCACGAACTAAATGTCGAGTTAGCGACCCCAAAATTCCAGCTAAACCTGGTATGAACCGACGATAGTAGCTAATCATGCCCAAAAATCTACGCAACTGGCGTACAGTTCTGGGTTCTGGCACATCCTTGATTGCTTGTACCTTGTCTTCCAAGGGCTTGATTCCATCCTTGGAAATGGTGTGTCCAAGATATTTTACGGTAGAGCAACCAATCCTGCTCTTTTCTGGTTTCACTACCAATCCATAATGTTCCAGCAATTTTTATTGTAATTAATAGTGCATTGTTTATTAAAGACAGAGACCCGCGCGCAATACGCAGGGAACATACGGTGGATTATAGTGTCATAGTGGATTTATTTCTCTTCGTTGGATTATTCGCAGTTTAAACAAGTGATTTACTGTTCGCATCTAATTATACCTATCCGAATTTCAGAGTACAATGGATTATTATAATTAAATAAGTTAAAACCATAGCAAACAGTGAATTAATTATTTGTGAAGTTTTTTCATTGAAGTTTTTACACGATTTTAATCTATTTATCACCAGTGACAACTTTTACCAGTGACTTTATTCATATCATCATATATTTTCAATCGGTTGCTTGTATTCACCACAATTCAGACATTTGTGAGAGAATAATTGCTTGTGTATAAGACATTCAACTTTGTTAACAGTGTTTCGTTTTGTTGCCGTCTAGAGCACGGACAATTTTGTTTGACTGTGTCTTGTATATAAGACATTCAATTGTGTTAACAGTAGTTCGTTTTATTGCCGTCTAGAGCACGGTCAATTTGGACTAACTATGATTTTTCCATGCAACGTTGTGATCATTTGTATTAGCCTTCTCACATCACCCATTGGGAACAGGCCGGGGATTGATCATAAGCACGGATCTCAACAGCCGCTACCAATCCTATGTAGGGAGATAAGAACCAGAAAAATATCCCTACAATATAAAGAGATGTTCATCTGTAGATACTTCAGAAGAATGTGATAAAATACGGTTCTTGTACCTGATAATATTTATTATTAATTATGCACATTGAACGTGTTCTATGAAATTCACATCACTTTTACTTCTTTAACTTTTTTAAAGATATGCATTTATAAGTGAGCTATAAAGCAATATATAGTCTCTACGTCTTTAAAACAGTTAATCTATTTGACAATTGCCACATCATTATTATCAGCATTAAAAATGCAAATATAATAGAAACGCATAGATTAGAATTTTCTTACTGGAAAATAAACTCTCAATTTATATAATATATTTATTTTACTTTCCAATAAATATAACTTTATCATGAGAGCAAGAAAAAAACTAATTTAGAACAAAATAACACAATTTAGCACTGTTAACTGTATAATAACACCATTTTGTTCACTTAATACAACCATTAAAATTTTATAGCAAACTCATTTTTTACGTGACTACTTTGAGATGATGTATGATTGATTGGGGAAAGCATTTTGATATGAGTGTCAAAAATACCAGATGCACAAAACATTATTTGTTTTCAACTGAGTGGATTGTATTATGTACGCAGCTGAATACATAACGACCACGGTAAGATATGATATCCTGGCGCTTGCCGTAAAAAGGAAGCTCTATGTACCACACCGAGAAACCAATGAAATCTATTGCTCCATATTAAATTTTAATGCAATATTGATTTCATAATATATTTTGATCATTTTACAAATTTTATTAAAATCTTGACTATTTTGAGATTTTTATTTATTTATACTCTCAAATTAATTATATATCCTACAGATTTTTGAAAATATAAATAGGTTTCCCGCTATACGCCTCTAGATTACAGTTTGTATCACTGCAAACTTTTTGGTTTCGGAGGATGTGCTATTGCATAACAGTTTTCCATTTGAACCAGTGGACTGGTGCCTATATGACTCCGATAAGAAAGAGTCATGAAGTTGGAACTAGATCTGGACATTTGGCAATATCTCCTCGTTTGGTGGGCAATGTTGCGAGCAAGTTATTCTCTTTTTCGAAAATCTACAAAATTTATAACCAATTGCCAAAGGGGCTTAGAGAAATGCCTCCATCTAAGATGTCTTTTAAATTTTTATCTACTGAATTAGAAAAAGTCTACAATCCTGTTGATATTTTTTATTTTGATTATGATAATACTTTCTCATGGTTGAATAAAAGACAAGAATAATTGTTATCGGAAACAGAATTTCTTGAGATTTTTATTTCCAAGTTTTGTATTACTAAAATTGAAATGTTATGCATTATATCATCATGTTAGTCAACAATACATACAATCAATTGCTAGTCATCGTTCTCAATTTTTTTGCGTAATGTTACACTTGAATTATACCTTAATTTTTCCTATTTTGATGATATATCTATTATTCTTTACAGCCGAACTTTCTGATATTGATATATTGAAGAAAAGAACCTGAAGTGATATACTTATTCATATATATATATATATATATATATATATATATATATATATATATATATATATATATATATATATATATATATATAAAGATATTCTATTCTATTCTATTCTAATTTCCTAAAAGTTACTAGATTTATAAGTGATAGACCATATACAGTTTCCGTTTTGGGACATTGGAAGCAGATTATAAGCATATTAATGCTATTTTTTTAAGCCTGAATAATGTCAAATTCCATAAACCAAATAAATATTCCCTACTCAGCTTTTATCATCTTGTGAACGAGGATTTGCTAACACAACGATTATTTAATAAGATATTTTAATAGCAGTTTACTAAAGTTATCCAGTATAAATTGGCTTCCAATAATAGTGTAGCATCCTTCATACAACCTTATTCATAGCAAATATGCTTGTTTAATATTTACGTAATTTATTGCTTTGCTATAATGCAAATAGTATAACAACAATTACCATGGAATTAACAGTATTATATGTCTAATTATTATTCATTTCTTAAAGTCAATTTCACAGTGTTCAAACAGTTAATTACTTAAACAATATTTGATTGCGCGTGTGGTGTTAACAATTCTTTAAATCAAGTTTTCGAGCGTGAAGTTAACACTAATCCCATTGCATTTAACCAGTCGTTGAAAAACATAGCAAAACTACCGCCAGTCGCCCACACTGACGCGTTTCGAACTTCCATGATCACCGTCAGGTACGAAAGCAAACTGACCGGCGAGGATCAAATCTCATTGCAAATATATATATATATATATATATATATATATATATATATATATATATATATATGCAATTCGATTTGTTCCTCGCAAGTCAGTTTGCCGTCGTACTCTGATGATGATCATGGAAATTCGAAAAGCGTCAGTTCATGCGACAGGCGGTAGTCTTTCTATGTTATTCGACGATTGGTTAAAACAATTGGATTGGTGTTTGCTTCAAGCACGCAAACTTGATTTAAAGAATTGTTACCACCACTCGCGAAATCAATTATTATTTAATTGTATTGCCTATATATGTGTGTGCGGCGAAAGTTGTAAACAATTAACTTTCGTGACTGCATTAAAATTGTGCAGCTGACATTTCCAGTCAAGTACAATATATACGAGACTACTAGAGATGAGAGCCGCACATCTAATTTTGCTGTGCGTGCGACTAGGTGTAGTTAACTACTCAACCTAGATACGTTTTGTAACTCTGTACAACGCTGCGCCTAAAGCGTTGTAATATTGAAACTTTCCGGCTGGTGTGGCATGCATCGTTATTAATAAGACAAAGTGAATATCTGGAGGGAGCAAATACTGTTGGTGATCCGTAATAGGACCTGGAGGATATTCACCGGCTAATGCGTGAGAGCTTAAGAGTGTTGGAACAGTGCGGATGTCAGGAAGTCCTTTTAGATACTATCTCTTTGTTTCCTGTTCGTTAGCTGTTGATCCTTGGAGCAGATGCACGTTAATAAGTATAATTGACAAAGCAGAATGTGTTAGTTGCTGTTCCAAGGCAATGACTAGTCTTGTTGAAGGTTGCGACGACAATGAATCCAACAAAATTAGTGACAGAGAATAGTAAACGCAAGTTAAGCAGTCGGTATAGATAGTGAATGCAGCAAATAAGGCGACATCAATCGCAAGTAGCGAAGTGAGCAGAATATGTTGCAAGGTAATTGCACTGCGCTTATATAGATGCATAATCGTTCGTAATTGATCAACAGAAGTCTACGCGATCTCATTGGTCCAGCGTACTAAATTTTAAATTTGTTGTTGCCAAAATGTCGGCGAATTAATTTGAGCATTTACAATGTAATACCTCAGCTAGAAGTAAGTGCCGTGCGACGTTACTAAGAAGAAAAATAAGGAATCGGAAAGCAAGTATTTTGTTGACTATTAACAGGGTCAGAAAACCAAACACCGGTACCTGACGTGAAATTTTATGAATGTTTGCAGTGTGAGGGTGTCTAGAAATCCTACTAGACACATGTTCTGTCCTCCTGTTCGTTGGCTGGTCATCCTTTGTGTAGATGTACCTGAATAAGCAGAATTGTCAAAGCAGTATGTGTCAGTTGTCTTTCGAAGGCTGCACCAAGGTGTCTGTTACACGTATAAATCTGATTATTAGATGATCAATTACGTATGACTGAATGCGCAGCAACAAGAAGATTGACGTGACTGATGTCTATGTGGCGAGATGACACTTCGTGTTAAATGCAAGTCCAGTAGTAGATAAACAGTCAATCAGAGAATGCGAGAGCAATTACACGTACGAGCACAGCAGAAAGTGTGTTGCGTGGTAATTTTATCGTGCTTATATATAGTATATATATGGTATATATAGTATACATTGCCGCTGTAATGACATAATACCAAAGAACTGTTCAAAAATGCTACAGAATTGTTAGCTAAGAACAGCTGGTTATACCACATGAGACATGTGTGTGTGTGAAAAAAGTAATGAATCATGTAGGTCCATGGAGATCACGTCACGTGATGTAGGGCACAATTGGTGCGAAAAAAGTTAAAAATTGATACTTAGAATAACGAACAATTAATGTGAAACATTTTTTATTAGATAAACGTAATACAAAGCAATTTATTAATACGTTGAGATTGTAAGCATGTAGAGCCTGAAACACATGTGGAAGGTTTTATGTCGCCAGGATCACGCGGTTCGCTAAAAGGTTTCAACTTGTCTATACTTTCAGATTTATGTGTCGCACATTGCATGATAATGAAGCATTTCGGCTGTCTAAACAATATCGGGTAGGGACGACGATACCTGGGTTTCAATGGTGCAACAACAGCACCGTTACGAACGAATACTTCCATGCAGCTATGGAGCTGCGGGCAACAAAGACTGGCCGAGAAATATGCCTCGGCTGCTTGGTAAACATGTTACCGAAATAAAGTCGAAGGCGAGAAGCTTCGAATTGTGGGTCATCTTATTCGGGTAAGAAACGTGAGAACTGACTAGGCAGGCCTAGATCCATTCCATACAAGAGTTGTGACGTAGACGTTCTAATAGATTCACGTATACGAGAATGCATAGCATGTAGGACTAATGGTAATGCACCGACCCAGTTGCTATTAATGAACGAGAATTTTAAAGCTGCTTTGATTTCTTTATGCATCCTATCTGCAATGCAGTTAGAGTGGAGGGCAGTCTTCTGGCTTAAAGTAGTTTTAAATCGATCACATGAGTAGCAGGTGCGTCAGTCATTAATGACCTCGTTGGAAACACCATAATGTGCTAACAATGCAGAGATAAAACCATTAGTGAGTTCGTCTGCAAAAATGGTGTCAAGAGGTAAACTCGCAGGCCATCGGGTAAATCTATCAGGCATAGTTAAATGGAAGCAAAAACAATGAACCTAAGTCAGATAAACTAAGTCGATGTGGAAGATAGCTAAACGTGAATTAGTTTTGAAATATTGCAACTGAATGAGTGTGCCACGTAATTTGGGTTTTCTGGTAAATAGCACACTCAAAGACACATGGCTTAGCGTTCTGTTTGAGTCTATGACCCCAGAAATGATCTGTAATAAGTTTAAAGGTTGCCTTACTACCTGGGTAAAAAATTGAGTGGATGGAATCGAAAACTTTTTTTTGAAGGCGGGTTGGCTGAATTGGCCTCTTGGGCTGTGTACCCGTGAAGTAAACAATAGGTAAACATTCCCAGAGTCGGCAAAAGAACTGGATGAATGATAAGTTACTTATCCTTGTATGTGAGTTTCACCGCGCTGTTCTATTCGAAGGAGGGTTGGTCTTAGTGCAGGTTCATTGGGAGTCACGGAGTTGAATGAGAATGGCGGAGGGAAGGTGGTTGTAGCGAGGCGTCTGGCCTGGAAAGTGTTGCTGCAATAATGTTTTGTTCGTCCTTGACATAAAAGATATCAAATTGCCATTCACTCAGAGGTGATAGCTGTCTTTCTACTCTAGCAGGGTACTTTGCGGTAGTTGAAGTCGCGTTTCAAAGTGCACTAACTAATGGTGCATGATCCGTAATAACAGCAAATCTGCAGCTGTCAATGATGCTGATGAAGTGGCGCATTGAGTCATGGATGGCGAGAAGTTCTCGACCAAAAGAGTCGTATCTAGTTTCTATTGTTTGCAGAGTATACAAGTGAAAACTGATAGGCTTCCGAAATCCGTCGATCTTCTTTTATATAGTGGCCCTAATATAAACCTTCATAGGCATCTGTTGTGAATAGAATTTGTATTTGTAATTTTAAATGTGTCAGCAATGTGGCATTTGTTAACTCGTCGATAGCAAGACGGAGTAATTCCTCGCCTTCAGACGACCACGAAATGGTGGAGATTCTGCTAAGTCCTTTTGATTCCGCAGGTGTCTAAATAACGGATAACGTTGTTTTAGTAGGCCGGAAAGGAATTTGCGATAGTATATAAGGGCACACAAACTTTTCTGTAATACATTTGAAGATAAGGTGGCTTAATATTTTTAATGGAATTTTCCATCGATGGCAAAGGTTACATACCTTGAGGGGTAATACGATGCCCTAGGAAATCCACGGATGTAGTTGCAATCTGCGTCTTGTCACAATTGATCTTGAGTCCGTGATTTAATTAATGTGAGAAGACATTTCGGAAATGCTTGGCTTGATAATCTAAGTCTGGACTGAAAACTATTATGCCATCAAACTTTGACATACAGAAAGAGGCATTGTCGCGGAGTATGTCGTCCACGAACCTCTGGAATGTCTGAGTGGCACACTTGAGAACAAAAGGAATGTAAATGTATTAAAAATAAGACTACACAAAGTGATGACCGTAATTTTTCAAAATCTTCTGGCACTACCGAGTTGTTATAGTAGGCTTGTCTGAGGTCAATCAATCAAAAGTAATTGCTTTTGCTGAATTTTTCAAGAAAGGTGTTTATAGTAGGAACGGGATATGCATCGGATTTGGTCACAAAATTTAATTTGTGATAATATACACAGGATCTGTATGAATCATTTGATTTTGTAAATAAGTGCAGTGGTGACGTCCATGATCTTTTCGATGGTTTGATGATTCTCTCGTCCAATAATCTTGAGAACTGTTCTTGGACAGCTTTCAGTTTAGCAGGGGCCAGTGGTATCTTTTGGAGTGCGGTAAGTTGTTCTGTTCTGACGATATGGTGTTCGAGACTCGTAACTCTGTCTTGCTGAGATCTAACAACGAGTTGTGTTCTCAAAAAGCTGTTGATATCTCTGGTGAATGATGCACTGGTGTTGAATGTATGACCTGTAACTCCAAACATTCGGAGGCAAGTGTCCAAAAACGATGCTCAAGTTCGATTTATGTGTCAATGATTATTTGATTATCAAGATCAACAATGAGCCGATATTTAAACAGGCAATCTAGATCTAATCTTTTTTGTGAGAACTTGGCGACGATGAAATTGTGAGAAAATTCACGTCGTAAACCAATATTCAGAGTGCGATGCCGGCAATCATAAGTAGGAATGGGCTCACACGTAACTGTTGCAAGTAGAACACCTAGAGCCATCTTGACCATTGAAAAACCCTTAAGAACAAAATCTGCTGCACCTGTGTCTACGATGAATTCTTATGTGGATTTGAATACTAGAAGATGCAAAAGTTCAATGGGTTACTTGGCCGGGTCATTGCAAGTGATGTTATCAGTTTGTATGTCCTGCTTGGGCGAAAGGATTAACATAAACTGCAGCAATAGGCATTTGCAAGTTGACTTATTTGTGGCTGAAGAGTAGAAGCTGTTGCTTTTTTGTTGGTTGTGTTCATCTAAAGAAGGAACTTTTTATTAATTTCTCCGAATGATGCAGACAATTTCGACAATTATAGAATTATTTTTGGTGATTATAGCACAATTTTTGGAGAATATGGACTGAATGATCGAGGGGGTCTCGATTGGCATTGATACTGATTTAGACCGAGTTGGTCCGCGGTTTTATTAGCATTTGTCGTGTCTATAACGATTCTTTCAAGGATTTTACTCAAATCTGAAATAGATCTCTCTAAGGTAGATAGCCTAGCGTTACCAGATGTGAGACCGGCGGATGGTCAATTAGAATTCAAGATATTCATTTTTGTAAATGACTTACAATACATTACAATGCATAAAAAGACTTAAATATATAGAAACAAATTTAAAACATACGTTCCCTGAAAATTATAAATACTAACAACTATGCGTTTACCAAAATCTGTTTCCGCCTTATGAACACAAATTGAACGCAGAATATGTCACAGTTGTACGTAGTTGATTGAACCACAGAAGGCTTTAACTCAGAAATATTCACAAGACAGGGTAATCCGATTTGGATTTTAATTTACACACAAAGTTCACGTTCAAAAACAAAATTTATTTAGTTGAAATTTTAGCTCAATGATTTGTATTATCGAAACAAGTGATAACAGTAGTACTACTCTCTGATCCTGGTGTGGACGCCAATTTGTAACGCCCTGGCTGGAAGTAAGTGCCGTGTTACATTACTCAAAACACAAATAAGGAATCGGAAAGCAAGTATTATGGGTGGTCATTAACGTGGCCAGAAAAGTATACACCAGTAAATTTCGTGAAATTTTATGAATGTTTGCAGTGCAAAGGTATCTAGAAACCCTTCTAAACACTTGTTCTGTCCTCCCGTTCGTTGTCTGGTTATCCCTTGAATGGATGCACATGAATAAGTAAAATTGTCGAAGCCGAGTGTTTTATTTGCTATTCAAAGGCCTAGACCTGTCTTATTGAATATCTGTAGCAAGACCGAGGTGTCTGACACACGTAGAAATCTGATTAATAGATGATCGATTACACATGACTGGATGCGCAGCAACAAGAAGAGAGTCATGAATGAAGACTTTGCGACAAGAGGACACATCGTGGTAAACGCAAGTCCAGTAGTCGGCGTAGAAAAACAGTCAAGTAAAGAAGGCTACAATAATGACACGCAGGGAGCAGAAACGTAAGTGTGTTTCATGGTAATTGTATCGTATCTATAAAGATGCGTAGTCGCACGAAATTGGTCGAAGTTAAATTTGGACGATTTATTTGGTTCGGTCTGTTACAATTTGAAAATGATTTTGCATATGTGTCAGTGTTCTAACGACGCAAAGAATCTCCAACATATTGCGTAAATTAAATTCAATTCGATTTACGCTGCACCAATGAAAAAAACAAAACTTTCCGTTAACCAATAATGTGCAAGTAGCCATATATGGCTATTACGTAATCATTTAAGCACGGTAAAATTACCTTGCAATTCAGTTGTCGCGATTGCCTTCTGCTGTGCGTGTCTCGGAAGTGCTATCTCCTACCTTTCCCATAAGCTGATCTTTGGCCTTGTTTTAACAACATTGGCAACATCAGTAACTTCAATCTTGTTGCTGTACAACCAGAGAGACAAGTCAATTACTGCAGAACTTCAACGGAGATAATCAGCGAGATTCCAACGCCACAAAATGAGGAACCACAACCCAAGTGAACCCGAGCTGGTCACAAAATTTTAGGAGTACTTCTGGACGTCATCACACTTACGGACTTTTTCGAAATATGTCAGAGAACGCAGTGTTGAGGCCCCTAACCTATTCGAGTCTGTAAGCCCCATAGATGCCAGATCGCTGGAAGTCCTAAAATTCACAGTAGAGTCAGATATGCTTATATGATTGTTTGCGTCACCTAAGCTCAAGTCCGCTATGTCCTGCACTAACCTACTTGTGTCCTCAAATTTAATATCGGTATCCATGGATATATGAGATAGCAGTTAAATCGATACTTACTTTTAGGCAATCGGAATGTGAATGTCGAAATCTGTTCCGCACAGTAATTAATCTAGAAAGATGTAAAGACTTGAACCAAAGATGCAATCAAATATACCTGTTCCTACGCTCCTGTTCCTTTCTGTTTTGTATTAGAAAAAAAGGCAATTGATGGAGTAATATATTTGATGATGAAATATTCGTTTAATCAAGAAATTGTGAAAATGCAGCAGACCAAAATTTACAATACCAGACACAGAGCGAGATACTCGAAAACTGAAAATAGCGCACAATTTAAAATCAAATATTTAAACAAAGAATGTTCTGGAAAATAAAAAGAAAAAATTCTTTTTAAATAAAGTTATTACAATCAGCTATGGTGGTTTAAATTTATCATTCAAGGTCATTTTATAAAAGGCGGAGGATTCAACATCCTCTACAGAATTCCTGCTTTTTTCTCATTGGTGCAACGTAAATAAATTCTGAATTTAATTTACGGCAATATGTCGGCGATTGATTTGTCGTCGTTACGGACTAGCCTCGCAGAGAGGAATATTTCTTCTGCTTTTTTTTCAGAGAGGAAAGTGTTGTAACGACACAAATCAATCGCTGACATATTGCGTAAATTAAATTCAAATTTATTTACGTTGCACCAATGAGAAAAAAGCAAAATTGCCGTTTAACCACGTTTAACCACATTTAACCAATAGTGTGCAAGTAGACATACTGCATGCTATTTAAGCACGGTAATTTACCATGCAAGTCAGTTGGTCGTATCTGCGTTCTGCCTCGTCTTACACATGTGCGTGCTGTCGGCTGTCAATACCTACGCTGGATATTGATTTGTTTCACCAACAATTGGCAACATTCGTGACTCACCGTGTTGCACTTCAGCCAGCAAGACGAGCCAATTAATGCAGAACTTCAACAGGCACACTGATAACAACAGCAGGAACCACAACCAGAGTCCACCCAAGAAACAGAACATCAACTTACATACATATAACTTACGCGAACGCCGCCAAGGCCCTCTTAAGGGCCCTCATATTAGTAAATAATCTCTATTCAGAGCACCTTAACCGAGTTTGTAACGTCGTACGACATTTACTTGAAGCCAGGGCGTTTACAAAATTGGCGACCGCGCCAGGATATTGATTATTGTTCTGATTTTTTTGGGTATAAATAAAATTGACTTCCTTTTTCATCTATTTGGGATAAATAGATTGACATTTGTGTTTTCTTTACCCTGATCGTGGTTTTCTGGGAACTCTGTTGGGTATATATTCGTGGATTTGTGGGGATAATTATAATACATTGTCATCAAAGGCCAACGGGGCCTCTGTTTAACCTTCTTACGTACGAAACGGCACCGTACGTACTCGAAAAACTCAATTTCGGAGTTTTGGAAACAGTGACTTTTTGTTCTGCGCTCACTCAACTGTGGAAGCTGTTTGTGGGTAAGCGTTTCATTAAAGTATATTTTTTCATATTGCTTATAAATTTATGCTTTTAAGATCCCGTAAGATTGTTAAAATGTCAGGTCCAATTTTATATATTGATGTTCCTGTTTGGGATGGAGATAGTGAGCTATTTTTTATGCGCGTAGACTCCGCTTTCTCCCCGTTTCCTGATTATGACAGTCATCAAAAACTGTCGAAAGTTTTTGCTAAACTACCTTCTGAATTGCAGCGACGGATTTATCCTAAGCTTGAGGCCATTAGGAAGCTACCTAATCCCATTTTGGGCCTACAAAACGAGGTAGAATCCTTGCTTGGACCAACGGAAACTGAGCAGATAATAAACAAATATGCGCAGTTAGATATGCCAAATCTTGGCCCCATAGAAATACTGAGGGAATTACGGAAACGTTGGTATAAAACCAACATTTCTGACCATGAGGCTAAGGTTGTTTTTATTAACAATCTTCCCCAAACATTAAAACTCTTTGCCAGAAAGCTCCCCAACACTCTCTCTATAGATGACTTATCTGAGAGATGTGAGTTAGAATACAGGGTTTTGGAACCCAAAGTGAATCCATCATCCTTTTCTTCACCCCCGCAAGATGATAGACTCTCCTCTTTAGAGAGAACAGTGGCGAACATGGCCAAAGTTCTAGAAGGATTGGCCATTACCAAATCCGAGATAAATCAAGTGAGATGCTCGACCAAAATTCGTTTCCAAGTCAAATTATAATGGTAGGCGGCGATCGAGATCTCCGCAATCCTTTAATAAATATGTCCGAAAGAACTGGTGTTATAACCACCAGAAGTTTTTTATGCTTGCCAAGTTTGTCTTTGTCGTTCCAAAGAATTTCCGAATGAGTGTCAATTTCCACAGCTGACGGAAAGGACAACAGACCGCAGGCACAAGGGTGCATCAGTATCGGGAAACGTCTGGCGCAGGAAGTAGAAGACCGTACTTTCTGCACATCAACGGCATCAACGGCGCTACAGGGAAGAAGCCAATTACAATCCGACATCCCTGTCGACTCTTTTCGTCCACGCCGAATTTTTCACATAGAGAACCAAACAGACAATGCCGGTCGCAATCACCAGCCTACTTGTTTGCATGACCCGGCCAAACAGCCAAACGAACTTCTGCACCTTCTTGATTTCAAAACTGGCGAAGAGCTCATCGTAGACACAGGTGCGGCAGTCTCAGTTCTCAAAGGTGATTCAATGGCCGAGATGTCGCTAGGCGTTCTTCTCGCAACAGCTACAGGCGAGCCCATACCAACTTATGGCTGCCAATACCGCACACTCAACATAGGTCTACGACGTGAATTTTCCCACAACTTCATCATTGCCAAGGTCTCACATAATATAATAGGCCTTGATTTCCTTCTAAAATTTCGGCTCATTGTTGATCTTGCCAATCAAAAGATCATCGACCCCTCCACCGGACTTGAACAAAGCTTTTGGACACTTGCCTCCAAGCGTTTAGAGTAACAGGTCATTCAGCCAACCCCAGTGCATCATTCAGTAGAGATATCAGCAGCTCTTCGAAAATACAAATCGCTTTTCGATCTTAACAAGTCAGAGCTACGAGTCTCCAACACGATGCATCATATCGTCACAGAAGGACAACCTATTGCACTCAAGAAGCGACCACTGGCTCCTGCTAAGCTGAAAGCTGCCCAAGAAAAATTCTCAAGGCTTGTGGAAGAGGGATATCATCAGACCATCGAAAAGTTCATGGGCGTCACCACTGCACTTAGTCTCAAAATCAAACAGATCGTACAGAGCCTGTGGAGACTACCGTAAGCTAAATTCAGTGACAAAATCTGATGCATATCCTATTCCAAATATCAACACTTTACTTGAAAAACTCAACGGCAGCAATTTATTCTCAGTGATTGACCTCAGACAAGCGTACCATCACATACCGGTAGCACCAGAGGATATCGAGAAAACTGCAGTCATCACTCCATTTGGCCTTTTTGAATGTCCTCTCACTCTTATCTAACCATGGACTCAAGATCAACTGTGACAAGACGCAGATTGCAACTTCATCCGTCGACTTCTTAGGGCATCGTATCACGGCCCAAGGTATTCAACCGTTGCCGTCAAAGACAAATTCAATCAAGAATATCAAGTCACCAAGGACTTTGAGCGATTTGCAGAAAATCCTGGGAGTACTAAACTATTATCGCAAGTTCCTTCCAGGCCTTTCAAAATAACTTTATCCTTTGTGCAGGCACCTGCGGAACCGAAAAGGACTTAGCAAGAATTCCATCATTGCTTGGTCATCCGAAGACGAGGAATTACTTCGACTTGCCATCAACTCGTTAGCAAATGCCACAATGCTTACACATCCAGATTTTGAAAAGCCATTTCTACTCACGACAGATGCTTCTGAATTCGCTATTGGAACCACTTTGGAACAAGAGATCGACGGAGTTCGGAAGCCTATCAGTTTCTACTCGCGTACTCTCCAACCAGTAGAAACGAGGTACGACACTTTCGGCCGAGAACTTCTCGCCATCCACGACGCAGTGCGCCATTTTATCAGCATCATTGGCAGTAGCAGATTTGTTGTTTTCACAGATCATGCACCACTAGTTAGCGCACTTCGAAACGCAACTTCATCTATCGCCAAGTACCCTGCCAGAGTGGAAAGACAGCTTTCTCGTCTAAGCGAATGGCAATTTGACGTCTTTCACGTCAAGGACAAACAGAACTTCTTTGCAGATGCCCTGTCTAGGCCAGACGTCTCTCTACAACCACCTTCACCGTCACCATTCACTGTCAACTCCGTGGCACTCAGTGAACCTGCACTAACGCCAACTCTCCTGCGAACTGAACAACGCGGTGACATTCACATTCAAAGATCAATAGCCCGTCGCCCAACCAAGTTTATATGCCGTCTGTGGGAAGGCTTACCAATTGTTTACTTCACGGGTACGCAGCCCAACAAGCCAGTTCTGCCAACCAGCCTTCAGAGAAAAGTTTTCGATTCAATTCACTCAATTTCTCACCCAGGAAGCCAAGCGACTGTCCGACTCTTTACAGATCGTTTCTGGGGTCACAGACTTAGACAGAATGTTAAACGATGTGTCTCAGAGTATGCAATTTGTCAGAAAAACAAGATCACACGACACACTCGTTCTAAGTTGCAACATTTTCGGTCTACTTCTCGCCTAGCCATCGTCCACATCGACATAGTTCATCTGACAAAGGTTCAAGGTTTCAGCTACCTTCTAACTACGATCGATAGATTTACACGGTGGCCTGCGGCATTGCCTCTTGGCACCATTTCTGCAGACGAAGTAACTAACGGTTTTATCTCTGCATGGATATCCAATTACGGTGTTCCCAATGAGGTCATCACGGACAGAGGCACTTGCTTCTCATCTGATCGTTTCAAAAACACCTTGCGGTACATGGGATGCATCTTACGCCAGACGACTGCCTACCATCCCCAAGCTAATGGCATGGTAGAGAATGCATAGGGAACTCAAAGCAGCTTTAGCATCCTCGTCCATTAATGGCAACTGGGTCGATGCACTGCCTTTAGTTCTGCTGGCCATGCGTTCCCGTACTCGTGAATCCATTAAAACGTCTGCGTCACAACTCTTGTATGGCATGGATCTACGCCTGCTTAGTCAGCTCCCACGTCTACTACCGGCACAAGATGACCCACAAGACGAAGCTACCGCCTTCGACTTCATTTCGGTAACATGTCTGAACAGCAGCCGAGACATACGCCTCGTCCAGTCTTCGGTCACCCACAGCTCCACAGCTGCAAGAGAGTACTCGTTCGCAACAATAATGCTGTTGCACCACTACAACCCAAGTATCACGGTCCTTATCCGATTTTACTAAGACAGCCAAAATACTTCATCATTATGCAAGGCGCTACACCGACATCAGTAAGCATAGACAGGTTGAAACCGTTTATCGAACCACCTTATCCTGAGAGCGTTCAACCTTCTACCCACGTCTCAGGCTCCGTCTGCCCACAATATCAATAACCTGCTTTGTATAATGCGTAATTAATTTTTTTTAAACATTAACATTAACTATAAAAAAATTTTTTTAACCTTACGTTATTTTTCGTATTTGTCTCACATGGCATAACCAGCTGTTCTTAGCTAACAATTGTGTAGCATTTTTGAACAGTTCTTTGGTATTATGCCATCTCTGAGGCAATGTTCGTGTACATAGTTTATGCAGTTACCTTTGATTTTAATGTATATATTTTTACATTATAATGTATTTCTCACACATGACATTACACTTCCTATTTTGGTATGACCAGCTACTTAGAGCTAACGCTTTCGTGTAGCAACACTAAGTGGTGATCAGCTTCATATCATGGTACAGGCCACTTTCAATGCATATCTCAACTTTATCAATTGCACAAAGACCACTCTAAAAATGTCATGACCACAACGTCGAGCACTCTAGCTCCTTTGGTCGTATACAAACACATTGACAACAATCCAACCTGCTTAGGTTTTAACTTAAACCTGGCAAATTCAGAGGCGATTTACCTCGAAATCTTCACGCTGCGGCTCCCAAAAACTTACACTGCTCTATTTTGCCTCACGTGGTATGACCGACAACTAGAGCTAACAATTTGTGTAGCAATTCCTAGTGGTTACCTGGCATCATATCATTGTTGAAGTAACCAACAAGCATTTTTAAGCCCAGCACTTATGGTTCATCATATTTTTGCTTAACTTGGTTCGAACTCTGTCATGCATTTCTTATCTAGCCTCGCAGAGAGGAATATTTTTTTCTTTTTTTCAGAGAGGAAAGTGTTGTAACGACAAAAATCAATCGCCGACATATTGCGTAAATTAAATTCAAATTTATTTATGTTGCACCAATGAGAAAAAAGCAAAATTGCCGTTTAACCACGTTTAACCACGTTTAACCAATAGTATGCAAGTACACATATTGCATGCTATTTAAGCACGGTAATTTACCATGAAAGTCAGTTGTTTCGTATCTGCGTTCTGCCCCGTGTTACACATGTGCGTGCTGTCGGCTGTCAATACCTACGCTGGATATTGATTAGTTTCACCAACAATTGGCAACATTCGTGACTCACCGTGTTGCACTTCAGCCAGCAAGACGAGCCAATTAATTGCAGAACTTCAACCAAGTTGTCCACACATGATAACAACAGCAGGAACCACAACCAGAGTCCACCCAAGGAACAGAACATCAACTTACATATATATATATATATATATATATATATATATATATATATATATATATATATACTCTCTGTAACTGCGAACGTCGCAAGGCCACCAAGAGCCCCCATATCAGTAACTACTCTATTCAGAGCACCTTGAACAGGTTTGTAACGTCGTACGGCATTTACATGAAGCCGAGGGCCGTTTTGCATTGTGTAACGACACAAATTAATGGCCGACATATTGCGTAAATTAAATTCAATTTATTTACGTTGCACCAATGAGAAAAAAGCGAAACTTGCCGTTTAACCAATAGTGTGCAAGTAGACATGGCATGCTATTTAAGCACGGCAATTTACCATGCAAGTGAGTTGTCGCATTTGCATTCTGCTTTGCTTTACGCGTGTGCGTTCTGTCGGCCGTCAATACCTACGCTGGTGATTTGATAGTTTCACCAACAATTCGCTACATCCGTGACTCATCTTGTTGCGGTACAACCAGCGAGACGAGCCAATTATTGCAGAACCTGAACGACGTTATCCACATCTAGATTACAACTCTACAACGGGAGTAACAACAACCAGAATCCACCCAAGGCTCCAGGACATCTTCACACTCTGAACAATTCAGGAGAACGCACGACCAGGCCCTCTTAAGGGCCTCCCTATCAGTAACAAATCTCTATTCAGAGCACCTTAACCGAGTTTGTAACGTTGTACGGCATTTACTTGAAGCCGGGGCGTTTACAGTTTTTTAAAAATTTGCGAGTATATACAAAACGTACAGGTGTTTCGTGGTAGAAATTCTTCAATGTTGTAATTCAAATTACTAAATTACTATTCGCAGAAAATACTTTAATGAAGCATGTTTGTCACTGCTTAATTTTTGAAATATTTGACTTATTTAACATTAGTGTCTTAAATGCCTATAAACATTTTATTATGGATTTCTATGATGCGTGATAATAGTTATAGTAGAATAACGGGATTTAATTTTAATTTATATCGCAGTGAATAATTAGTATTTCACATAGCTGATAGTCACAAAATGGACATTAAAATTTCAGCTAGTGTAAGTTTTTATGGATTACTATTTTAATTGACTTTGCGAGTATTTTTGCAACATGTTTTTGTTTTTGATTATCTTTGCCATTGCGTCTATACTATGGATAGGGTTAGCGTTTTGCGGTACAATTTGTATGTATATGATTTTCCTCTTCAATTTTTGTTCTTTAATTTATATCCTGAGTGAAAATGCTTTGCTTCATATTTCTCCATCTTTGACATCTGACTTCTCTATCATGTAGAGGCCCTTTGGTCACTACCATAAGAGAGCCTCTGGGATGCCAGGACCGGAAAATTCATATATGCGGTATGATCATCTATTTTGGAACACTTAAGTTCCTCTGAACTATCTTTTAAGCTACAATACTTAAGTCCACTTGCTAACTGCTCTGTATCCTCAATATTTAATAAACCAACCATAATATTATTAAATTACTTGCAATTTATATATTACATTAATTAAGCCTACCGGGATACGCTGATATTCACAGGTTACAGAACGAAACGGTGGTTACCTTAAAAGCAAATATCCACGTCAATTACCTGAAGCAAATTTAAGATTCTTCACACTGATAAATAATCAGAAAAATAGATGAGTGGATTACAATAATTTATTAGCTAAGATATCGTAGATGGAACCACGTAGTGTTCCGCTTGCGTAATCCAGCAATTCAGATAAAAGCTCTTTTTAACCTTCGACAAGACAAGCCACATTTTCTTTTCCTGAGATATGACTAATGGTAAAATCAAATTCTGCGAGTCGGGTTATTTTTGAATTTACCCACCGAGAATAATTTAGCCTATTCGCTTTCCCAAGGATATTAACAACGGTTTATGATCAGTTAATATCATAAACTGATGTCCATCTAGGTAGTGCTCAAAATGCAACACTGCAGAATAAACTGCTTGTAACTCCTTTCGAAGCGTCTCATATCGCTTCTCGCGGTCTTGAAGTTTCCAACTATAGAATCCAATCGGCTTCACTATTCTATTATACCGCTGATGTAACACTGTCCCTATGGCTACATCGGAACCATCTGTGACTAGCTCAAACGGTTTAGTCCAATCTACAGGTGCCAATGTGGTTATTTGGCTTAACAGATCCTTGGCCTTCTGGAATTTTTCTTTGTCGTCTTGGCTAAAATTAATAGGCCAGGACTTCTTGGTCGTGCTCCGTTCACGAACTAAATGTCGAGTTAGCGACCCCAAAATTCCAGCTAAACCTGGTATCAAACGACGATGCCCAAAACTCTACGCAACTGGCGTACAGTTCTGGGTTCTGGCACATCCTTGATTGCTTGTACCTTATCCTCCAAGCGCTTGATTCCATCCTTGGAAATGGTGTGTCCAAAAAATTTTACGGTCAAGCATCCAATCCTGCTCTTTTCTGGTTTCACTAGTAATCCATAATGTTCCAGCTTAGACAAAACGACGTCCAAGTGCTCCCGGTGTGCCTCTCTAGATTGACTATATATAATGATGTCATCTATATACACTCTAGCACATGGACAGTCTTGTAGAACTTCCTCCGTCAGACGCTGGAATGTCTGACTTGCATTCTTCAAACCAAAAAGCATACATAAGAATTCATGCGATCCTCCTCCAGGGAGTCGCACTGCTGTAGCGGTATAGATTCTGCCTCCATAGGTACTTGATAGTGCGCATTTGGCAGATCTAACGTTGTATATACCTCGAACCCCATTATATCCCTGAGCAGAGTATTCTGGTTCGGTAGAGGATACGAATCAACTTTCGTTGCCGAATTCAATAGACGATAGTTACCACAAACCCTCCATTGACCTGGTTCAGGTTTTGGCATAACCACTTTTGGAGATGCAAAGTTAGAATTTGAACGCCTACAAATTCCTTCTCTCAGCCGCCTAAATTCTTCAATAGCTAACTGCTGCTTATGTTGTGCTAACGGTTGAGCCTTCGGCGAACAGGGTAGTGGTTCCACCAACTCGATTTGGTGTTATATGCCTGTCCTTAAATCCTTGCGCTTAGCATTGAATGGTAGAAACACGGCCAGGTGTTTCTCGATGACATCCACTAAGTCATCGGCGACGACGGGTCTGGGAAGTCTCACTGACTAACTACTGAGGTCCCAGTCTCAGCATCAGTCACTATCCCAGTGCCTTGTCAAATGGTCCTAGATTTGGGATCTAAAGCAAGATTAAAATGGATAAAAAAATCCATCCGTATGATGTCATCTTTTATATCAGCGACCAGAAAATTCCACATAAGTGGAGATTTCTGCCCCATCGTCACTGACAATTCTTTAACCCCCTTAACCTCAATTGGACTTCCATTAGCAGCCCATAGTTGATAATCGAATGTTGGGCTATCAATTTCCACCACATCGGATCGAACTATGCTCACCTCTGCACCCGTGTCTATTAAGAAGTTTAACCCGCTAAGTTCATCTGTTATAACGAACTTATTGTTGCTATAACCAGCAACCTCTTTAAGATTACCTTCCAGCCGAAATCTAACAGATTTACGGACTGTTTTAACTCGTGCTTCTTCCATCGAAGCTTCCGAACCTAACTTCGATGATTTTAGTATGCCTCGAATATGCATACCTTGGAGCCTTGCATGCGCAACCCACCCTACGGCTCCTATTTTCGGGGCTCCACTAGTTTTCCGGCAGCTTAGACCAGGCTATAGAAAGACTACCTTTCCATCGTGGACCACCCAACTTTGGAAATGTGCATCCCCTCCTGACATTTTCCAAACTCGGCGTATTTACGATGCGAAATGCACCACTCGCGAGGTCCTTGTACACCCTCACGCGATTCGCCTCTCCGATGCTTGTAAAAATTTACCCTTCCTCTGTTGGAACTTTCCTTATTGTTTTTTATCCAACCTACATCCCTGCGGAGGGTACTTAATTCATTCTCTACGGTCAGGGGTCTCTCTGAGAGATGTCTGAGTTGCTGCTCCAGGCGTGAATCTGATGTTACTGCATAAAGCTTAGGTTCCTACTGACGATACACTTAGTCCAACCCTTTGAGCTTCTTTGGCCACTCTAGTTCCAATGTATCATAGACATCCAAGGTGGCTCTTAGTCTAGCAAGCAATTCTGCTACAAATATACTGTTTATAACTTCCTCAGATATATCAAGCCCGATGGATTTTGAAATAAGTCTGTCATAAAATTCAGATAGAAGTAGATTTCCCATCTTTTCCTGACGTAATAAGTCAGTCATCCGTTCAATCCTCTCGGGTTGATATCGTTCATGGAGTTCTTCGACTAGAAGCTCAAATGCATTTTCTGGTTCGTTCTCAGTAATAAATTTCCTGAGTCTAAATAGATTCTTTTTTAACGGCTCAGGTAAGCACCACCAGGCCGAGGCAAACCTTTCTATAGGGTCGGTCGTCCTTTTTAGTTTACAATAAAATTTTGCTTCTTCGACACATTCAGAATGTTTGTCTGGTCTGTACATTTTAAGCTTAATATGGCTGTCCATAGAATTGCGGCAAAAGCGACCATCTACATCATATCTTTCCGCTTAGAGGATCCTGGCGCGGTCGCCATTTTTTGTAGAAGCCCTTTGGTCACTACCATAAGAGAGCCTCTGGGATGCCAGGCCCGGAAAATCCATATATGCGGAATGATCATCTATCTTGGAACACTTAAGTTCCTCTGAACTATCTTTTAAGCTACAATCCTTAAGTCCACTTGCTAACTGCTCTGTATCCTCAATATTTAATAAACCAGCTATAATATTATTAAATTACTTGCAATTTATATATTATATTAATTAAGCTTACCAGGATACGCTGATATTCACAGATTATAGAACGAGACGGTGGTGACCTTAAAAACAAATATCCACATCAATTACCTGAAGCAAATTTGAGATTCTTTTCACTGATAAATAATCAGAACAATAGATGAGTGGATTACAATAATTTATTAGCAAAGATATCGTAGATGGAACCACGCAGTGTTCCGCTTATGCAATCCAGCAACTCGGGTGAAAAACTCTCTTAACCTTCGACAAGACAAGTAAAAAAACTTCGACAATATGAACAAAAGAACTTCCAAAAAAATTACAATATTTAAAAAAAATTACAATATTGTTTTACGAAACCAGCGATAACATCAAATGTCCAAAAATAAAAATTGATTTATTTTTATATGAGGAGTTAATTGATGTCCAATAATTAAATTAACCTCCACATCTCGAAATATTTCACCTTAATACTAATAAATCTGTATATGTTAACAAAGGTTATTTAGTCAAACAATTTAAAATAAAAATAAAGATAGAATGTAGGTTTATGTATGAAAATGTGTGATATTGACCTGCTATTGTTTTAACTATTGATAGCTATGGGTCTGTTAAAAAAATGAGTAAGAAAAGCAATGTCTGCAGCTTTATATCAGTGCCCCACGTAGATAGAAATAGTTTTGCATAGGATAAAGTTGATTCGAATGAATATTTAATATGTGACAAGATCCTATTACTTAGCGGAAATCATAATTTATGTTTTTAATAATAATAATAAATTTATTAGGCAAAAACACCTATCTGGCCCAAAAATTTTAAAGTTTGAAACACATCAAAAGTAGGAATATGTGTAGTTGAGTGAAATAGTTATTAGCAAAATATTTAACGATAAAGCTGATAGAAGTTTGGAAAGAGAGGTGCTCTTGGCAACTTCGTATTAATAATAATAATAATAGATTTATTTGGCATCAAAGACCAACAGGCCCGACAATTAAAATAACAAATCAATCGTAGGATATGTGGAGGTGAATGGAATTGTGACTAGCAAAGTATTTAATAGCAGGGGGGAGGGGTTGATGAAGGGAAAAGTTATCATTAACATCAAGATAGTTCAATCTGGTGAAAAATAAATAAAAACGAAGTTCCATTTGACTAGACAAGATCAATTGGAGATAGTCCATGAAGTATCAGAGCTTCTTGGTGAGTGTGAGATCGAAAATGATGGCGGACCGGAGGCAGACGTCGACCGATGGAGTTCATTGTCGTGAAGATTGAATTGATGGAGCATAGCATAGACATGGATGGAATCTGCAGGATTGAAGCGAGCGAGTCTTGCAGGGGTCGAAGTCCGAAGCGAACTGTTGGTGGATCGGTAGGGATGTTGAGTTTCCGGTCTTCCACTGAAACAAGAAAGAAAAGAATTGGATGAGCAAAACGTAATAAAGTATCCACAACGTGGATATGATGGGGTCAGGAATAGGCTAAGAAGTGGTATCAGTGAGTCCAGAAGGAAAGATTAAGACCAGAGAGCTAAAGTGGAAGATAAGATGACTGCCTGAGGGATTTCGCCCACCGAAGTTAGTAAAAAGAATAGCCTGGGGTGAAGTAAATGTTATGGATTTAGAAGGAACCAGTTTCGTTTCCAGTCGGTCGTATCACAAAGAAGTTTGTTGAAGAATTACTGATGGGCTGCCTTTTTAAATTCGTGCTGGGGTAGACGCTTTATGTCCGCGGGAAGAGCGTTGAAGACACTAGTGGCTTTGGAGAAAAGATAGATTTTTTAAATATGGAAGGGGCATGGTTAGCTTGGATTGAAGAGTTACTAGAACGTGTGGCGTAGTGATGACTTGGGTGAGCAAAGTTGAAGAGTGGTAAGAAAGTTGTGATCTTATGGATAAAAGAAATAAGTCGAAGGTGACGAGTAAACCAAAGCGGTAGAAGATTTGCCAGGAGTAGGCGTTGCCGATAATTTTGGCATTGTGGAAGACACGCTTTAGAAATCTAGAGGATACCTGTTCAGTAGTATACGAGGTGGCGAGAGTGAGAGGACAGTAGAATTCGCTGGCGTATGAAATAAGGGGCAGAGCGTAGACCTTGAATAACGTGAGTTGGAGAATGGGGTTGTTAGTCTTAAAACAGATCAGACGGGCCCATTTGAAGAGTTTGGAAGTAGTGTGCGTAAGGTGTAGGGAGTAGTCTAGGGATTTTGAAAACTGAATGTCAAGATGTTTGGCCGAATCTATTATTTCTATGTCGAGGGATAATTGGCAACCAGGATAGAGCAGAATGGATCAGAGGAGAGTTTCATTAGACGAGTCTTAGTGGGATTTAGTTTGAGGCCGATTCTGCTGAGCTGCGAGTGGAGCAAGGATAGGAGCTCCGATACAAGGGGCAAGGAGGGGTTGGATGCTGTGGGGTTACTGAATACGATAACCATGTCATCCGAATATTTGAACATCTTGAAAAGGTTGTCTTCAACCCGTATGTGCGCGAGCGTAAGGTTGAAGAGAATAGGACCAAGTACGGAGCCCTGGGGAACACCGGATCGGATATGGGCTGGCCTCGAGTGACTACTGCCGACTTTTACTGTCGCACATCGGTTTCGGTGATAGTAACTGATAAGATTGAGAACGTTACCGCAAATACCGCTTCTTAGTTAGGCGGATTCGATTGCTGAAAATGACAGCGAGTCAAAAGCCTTGGATATATCCAGGAAGAGGAGAGTGTACTGAAGCCCTTTAGAGAAGGAGGAGTAGCAATGATCGAGAACACTAACTAAGTTGGTAGAAGAGGAGCGGCCATTCAAAAAGCCATGTTGATCATCGAGGAGATAGAAGTTTACATGAGACTTAATGGAGGGGTAGATTAGGTTGTACAAGATCCTGTCGAAGATTTTGGTGAAAGAAGGGACGATAGTAATGGGGCGGAGATCTTTAAATGATGAGATCGAAGAAGTGCCATTTTTATGGATAGGAGAGATCGTCGAATTAAGCCAGTCCGGGGGAAGATAGGTGGTTTCGAGACAATGATTAATAACATCGGCAATCAGAGAGAAGACGTTCCAGCCTAGAAGAGCAATCATGCTGACCGAGACACCATATTGATCAAATTGGTGTTTAGATTTAATGTATTTTATTGCTTGGGCGACGGAAGCCAGTGAGACGTAGAACCAGCGTAGGTTCTCGGTGTCTCTGTTGTCTAACATTTCGACAGGCGGAGTGGGAATGGAGAAGGAGTCGAGGAGGTAAGTCAGATAATCGTTGGCGAAGCAGGAGTCGTCTGACTGAGAGAAATTAATATACGAGGTTTTGGGCTTTTGCAGCAATTGGTGTTTGATGATAGCGAACTTTGCCCGGGGGTTAGGAGCTGAGCGGATGCGTCTTTCGATGTAGAGCGCTTGTTTGTTGATAACCTGTTTAATGTGCCCATCGATACGTCTCAGTGCGAGGGCGCGGGCAAGTGACGATGTGCGTAGTCGAGAGTTGCGTGCGAGGTTGTCGCGTGCCTTAAACAGAGTGTTCAACTTATTCGTCGCGTGTATGTGTTGAATAGAGGTGGCGGAGTTAAAGTGGGAGGATAGGATGTTATGGACTTCGGAAAAGCATGAAGAGAGATTGTTTGGGAGAAAGAGGTCCCTCCAGTTAACGGCGTCACAGAGTCGGCGGAACTCTTCCCAGTTGGTGAATCGCCTGAACGATTGGGTGTCTTCTCTAGGGGTGAAGGATAAGAGAGGTAAGAGGGAGGATACCTGACAGTGATCAAGATTAGGGAAGATCTCCCGAGAGTGAACATCAGTCACCTCGTTGTTGGAGAGTACACAATCCATTTGGGTGTTCCCTCGGGTAGGAAAATGCACGAATTGGTGTAACAGGTTGTCCGCGAAGAGTCGAAGCAGTGGGTGACTTTCCGAAGCTTGATTATGCCAGTTAGCCATGGGGAGGTTGAGATCAACCACAGCGACGTACCGATCGGAGTGTAAAGAGAAAAAAGTAGATAAAAGTTGGGCCCCGCGAGTGTCGTCGATGAGTGAGAGATTAGGGAGTCTGTAGACAACACAGGTAGATATGCTTTGGTTATGGATTTGTAGCTGAAACGAGAAAAATTCCAATCCTTGAGAGTTCGATGTCGACAAGCGTTTGGGCATAAGAAGGGATCGGACATAGGCAGCTAGTCCGCCCCCACGACCGACAGTTCTGTCGCTACGAAGGAACGTGTATCCATGAATGAGGAAAAGATCATCACAGTGGATTGAAGGGGACAGCCAAGTCTCAACAAGAACGCATATGTCTATCTCGTTAGAGGATAGAAAAGCTCGTAGTTGATTGATTTTTGGCGTAAGTGCCCTGCAATTGATGAGAATTGCTGAGAGTGCTCTGAGAGGGGGATGGTTAGATCGGGGAGGAGAAGCGTGCGGGGGCTTTCCGCTGGCGGGTGGGGCGAGATCTAGGGCTGATGATGGTAACTGACCGCTCGTTAACGAGGATGGAGTGGTCAGCGTCGATCTGGATTTCTTTTGTCCCGCGTTGGTCAGGTGGGTGAGGTAATTGGCGGGTTTGAAAGCAAAAGGGGGGCGAGATATTTAGGCTCCAGGGGGCACTCTGAAGCTGCGTTGATGGGGTGAGCAGGGACAGAGACTGACCAGGGGCTGAGACGCAACAGTCCTGGGTGGGGTCGATGATGTTTTTAGTAGAGGGAGTTGAAGTTGATGGGGCTGGGTCGAAATCCCGTTTGGCCTTAGGCGAATTGCGTTTATGCGGTCTCTGGATCATAGCATCCGTCACAAAAGTAACTTGTCGTGGGGATGTGGACCTGGCGGACGAACTTGGGGGAGAAGGTGAGTTATTAGGAAGCTTAGCGCGGCTTGGTAGGCCACGACGACGTGGTAAAGATTGAGATTGTGTGGGGGGACTGGTTGCGGAGTAAAGGCTAAAAGTGAAAGGAAGGCCTTCAAATAGGGAAGGTATCAGTAGGGGTGGACAGGAGGAAGGTTCATCGCCAAGGATTCCGCCGTAAACTGAGCGGCTTTTCTTTGGATTGCTCCAGCCCGGAAAGGCGCAATGAGGTGGAGGAGGGGGGGTGTCCGGTTTATGGGTTTGGGCTTTCTCTAAAGTCCTCTGTAGTAGCGTGTAATCTCGTTTTAGTTTTACTTTCCCGGATGCTAAGATGGGCGAGTGCAGTTTGAGATGACAAACCTCACCGTCAGACAGTCTTTTGTGCGAGGAGAGAATAAAGGCTTGACCCTTTCCCGAGGAGATCTGTTTAAGGTGGCTAAAGTTATCCCCTATTTGACTGATGAGATCTGAGGCCAGATCGTCCTTTGAGAGTGGGGAGCGCGGAGACCAAAGAAAGAGGTTTCTCTTGTTGTGATTTCGCAGGGCAACCTCCCTGGCTACTCCATTCAGAAACGCATCAGCTTGACGCAACAAATGGGGCTGAACGGTGGAGATTGAAAGGTTGCCAGTCAGTGCTCCAAGTAATCCTGTGATGTCCGCCATTTGCTATTGGAGTTCAGAAATATTGGAGATAAGCTTTTGGGTGAGGAACGGGGAGATGGGGGCTGGCGACGAAAGCTGGTTCATGGTGGAGTGAGATAGAAGAGCAGATATAACGTAGATTACGATAGAAGAGAGGAAAAGAATGGGTATTGATGAGAGAAAAAGAATGGGTATTAAAATGTCAATAATAAACGGGAAATCGGGTGAGCTAGGAATAGATCCTTGATAACTGAGGGCAAATTTAGAAAAATGCTAAAGTAAAATCCAGATGGGTCCTAGAGATGAAATTGAACAAGAGACGGGAAAATTGGATGAGCTAGGAATAAATCCTTGATAACTGAAGGTTAATTCCAAAAAAATATGTAGGTAAATTCCTGGTGGATCCTAGAGATGAAATCAGACAAGAAATCCCGAGAATCTGAAAATAAAAACTAGTTATTTTTGAGGAGAAATAGCTTTCAGTTGACTAAGATAGAATGGTTTAAGTTAATGCTTGTGAAGATTCAGAATATAAATGACATGTACAAGATTTGCTGCCTCCAGTTTAATGAATTTAAGACTATTAGAAGCCGAGGAAGAATCAACTTCAGACATCGACCGTCAAAAGTTTTCGTCGGAATTTTCGAGTTTCCGTTGGGTAGGATTGACTAGGATAGACTCGAATAGAAAAAGGCTTGTAGAGAGCCCAAATATCAGTGCCATGTACAGGGTTTACTGCCTTGAGTTTAATGCAATATAGACTGTTAGAAGGCGAAGAAGAACCAGCCTCATATTTAAAAAAGAAAATTATCGCAGAATAATATAAAAATATAAAGAGAAGTAGTAGAAAGTTAGTATTAGAATGTCCATGCGTGTCGTTTAGAACCTAACCCGAGTTGCCTAATTTGGAGGCTAGGTTGGAAGAAACTTAACTCTCAGAAATTTTTGAATAGCCTAGTGATAAGGAATAATAAAAAGAGTATTACAGGTGAAGAAGGAATCAGTTGCGCTTCCAATCAGAGTTCTTGCATAAGAATTTGTTAAATAGGTACATGAGAACCACCTACTTAAACTCTTGCTGGGATATTTAACGTAGTTAGTGAGTTAAATACACGTGTGGCTTTGTAACAGAGGGATTTTATTGAATATGTTGGGATTATGATTAGATTGAAATCTAATATATTAGACAGGGGCTAGGATATAGGCTTTAAATAATGTGAGTTGCAGAGTAAGGTTTCGAGAATCAAGCGCGCATAGATGGTGCACCGATCCATCGTGGGATGCACACCTTTGGCTACGAATAATAAAGTGCAGAGAAATAAGCCTGAAACGGCAAACGGCCTAATTGTATCATTGCATTCTTATGAGGATCCATTAGAGGAGCATTGTCTTTTGATAAAAGATGACGAGGAAGACACGCGAGGCAGCTAACAGCGTTCTGATAAGAATCTTTTACAGATGCTGAAATAGAGGAAATAACGTTGCTTAGATATTACGATTCCCAAGTAAACAAGAAATATAGATTTACAATAAAAAGAATGTATGTTCATGTCTTTATATGGCATTCCGGACACAGAAGAAGTGCAAACAGCAGTCACACTTGGTTTCTAGAACAAAGCTCCGCCCACCAGAATTAAAGTAAATTAACTGAAACTTAGAGTGAACAAAAAATGACAAACAAAGGGTCTTAAAGCATTATTAAAATAAATTTTACACACAATATTTGTTTAAGAAACCAGTGGCATTTAAAATTTCCAAATATTTTTTAAATTAAATCGTATCGGAGTTTTTAACTCCTACATCGGCCAATAAGACCTATCACTTAGCATCCCCTCCGTCATAGCACATTTATCTGCTAGAATTACTGAAAACTTCTTTTTGCAAGAGTAATTGTTCAAGACTTTTTTTGTCAATATCGCTTCAACCTTTATGTATTTGGCAACTGGTTAAATAATATTGGTGAGTGTAAACACAAAACATCGGTTATTGTTAAAAATATCTAGAAACCGTATAATTTTTCATAATCGCGTTGAAACTGGAAAACATAAATAGGTTGCATTCTAATGTTCTTTTGGGATATTCTGGCACAATAGACCGTTGTGTGGTCTCTCATGTACTTTCTGGATTAAAGACAATATTCAACTTTTAAGGCTTTGTTTATACGTGCTCAAATGACCTAAATGCTCGTTATTTGACAAGCTGAATATGATAACACAATTGTAATAAGCTGGGAAATTCATTTTTCCATAAAAGGATTTTATTTCATAAGACATTGGGATAACTGACTAGCGTTTCTCAACCAAAAGGCATTCTTAAACATGTGTCCGAACCAACTTCTGGAAGACCGACAACAATAAAGAGCATTGAGCATTCTTTCACCGATATTTGGTTTAGGCTTTAACTAAATTAGTATATATAATTGGATCTATCAAAGAGTACTAATCAAGCTTATTTACCGATTAGAATGGGATAGTGCTTCTAAAATTCCTCAACACAAAATCGTCTTTCTAAAAAAAAACAATGCAAGAAACATTAAAGTTTCAAGTTGGGCCCATAACAATGAGCCAATGTGTTCGTCAACATATTCACTGACTATTCACGTTTTTAGAAGCCATATGCTGATCTAGTCTCCGTACTTTCTCTTGAAACAGAGTCGATAAATAATTAAAGTCTTCAAGTTAAACCCAAGAAATGGAAAGTTAATGATTAAACGCAACATAATTTACGACACGATATCATACATTATGATTCTGTTTGTGATACAACAAAGTTGCAGGTCAAATAACATAGTTTAGGCTTGTGCGCTAAAACGTAAGCGTTCATCACCCCTTTCAGGTTACAATTTAAAATCTGGTGCTTATCCCATAAATTTTGCCGGAAGTAAGAGTTTTAATCTAAAAACAGGTTGGATAATTATATAATCATCAGCATTTTAGTCGCCGCACTTGTTTAATAACTAATTCTCGATTTAAAATTCTAATTATGGTATTTTGTATGTTAGATGAACTAGAAATGTAGATTATAGCAGGTGAAATTCGACAGAATATATTACTTGCAATGGAATTTTAAGTTTTTGGAAATTTAACCTAAAACAAGTAATTTATAATTTATATAAAAAATAATTCACTCATTCCGAAAATAAATCACCTTGACCGAAAACGCAATACTAACTCATAGCATCCTCTTCATGTGCAAAATAAAAAAGAAATTTTATCGGATAAAAGAACCGTTTCTTTCTCATATTCTCTTCAATTATTTAAAAATTAACACCTCCTTATATATATTGAAAGGTAAAAATAAAAAAAATGTAAACATAGAGAAAGTGAGAAATAAGGGAACTACCAATCTCAATGTGTAAATTTTTATATTTTGTTTGGCCTTTAATTTTATATATAAAGAGATGTTCAGCTGTAAATAATTGAGAAAAAATGAGAAAGAAACGCTTGTTATATCTAATAACTTCCTTGCAAATGGAAAGGGTATTCCGCAAGAATTCTAAATAACAGCTGTAAGCCGACCTTGTCGTTTTGCGACAAAACGTACCTGAGTACCAGTGGTTCTTTTTGGACCAATTTGATACTAAGTAAGTAATATTAAATATATAATTGCATAGATATTATTCCACCGCAATAAAGAAAACTAACTATTGTTTTGTTAAAGAACGCTACGGGACAGTAGCAATTTTTCATGGGACAGATTCTTGACATTTAAAATTAGTTATAACCAAAATTATTGTTCTATGATTTCATGCCATGTTGACAAAAGTAGAGGAATCATTTATTTTGTAATGTATGTCTCAATTTCCTTAATAGTTTCTATATCTTTAACGATTTTTTCCAAAATTATATAATTTCATTCTTCTTTAATTTCAATTTAAATTAAACCATCTGTTGAAAAATTTCAAAAATTATTTTCCTTGACAGTCTGTGCATATTTCTACATATATTTTATTTCAACAAAATTTCCATTAGAATAAAATTTAAAGAACAAATTTCGGTGATTCAGGCAGAAAACTATTTTAGTTACCAATTTACGATTTTAAATTCATTTTGAATTTATGATTTATCCCAGAATTTTTGTCAAGATGATATATATATATATATATATATATATATATATATATATATATATATATATATATACGTGTGTGTTTAAATAAACCAGATTGTTGCCGTTCTTGGTATTGCTTAATTACTTGTTCTGTTTTGTAACTGACACATGATTGATCCAAGCTCCTTTTTTCAGCGGAAAATTTTATGGATCTCTTTTCTTGATCCTTTATCGGTGAACGGCCCATCACAAGATATAAAGGAAATAGAATGTAGAAAGTATGAAACTACATTTAAACCATTGCATTTGTACTTATGACTATGTAATTTGAAAATACAGAAGCTGGCTGTTAATTTACTATATTCGCGCGTCAGGCTAATTGTTTCATTCTTACCATGTCAATTAATGGTAGCTTGATTGGTTAGGGAGACAAGCAAAGTGTACGAAATACACTCTTAGTAAAATCATACCAAGGTATGTGATATCAAATTAGTCAGACAAATAATGCAATTGTATGTCACGTAAACCACTGCATTTTGACTTATAACTGACTACTGAAGTTTCACTAGATAAGTAAGTGTCGCATTTTTGCGTCTCTCTCTGTATATTACTTGTATATATTGAGGCATATATACTTATATACATATATACATGCATATGAGGGAAACTGCGGTAATTGGATGTCAATCTATCCTTTGTATGCGTAGCACTAATTTTTCTTCTCTCCTCATGACAAATTACGTAACAACGGATTATCACAGTAGTTAGGTAGAGGTGAATATAAATAAATATAATGCAATTAATAGCTTAATTATTATTTGAAGTCAAATAAATTTATGCCACACATTTAAATTAAGAAAATTACCTAATAATCGAATGAGAATCGTAAGGAAAATAGATAACTAATATTAATTTCCATTAATAAGTGGTCGACTCTATAAGGACCCTACACTAAGCAATACACTAGGATAAACATTAAAGAATAAAATTTTGAAGTAAGATTAGTTAGAAAAACGATTAGCCATAAATAAATTTATACACCAACAAACAAGCTAATATTTGTTCAATATGATTAGGCTTTTTCTAAACTATTTTCTGATTCCGAATCTTGTAGTCGTCTTTTCCTATTATTACTTGATACTTTGTTCAAAACTGAATCTAGCGGTTTTTTGCCACTGTTTCATTCATAATATCATCTCCTGATTTAATTTCAATAAATTCCTTAATTAATTATGCCATGTTGTTGCGACTACATATCACTATGCCTCTTCTTCTTAACTTGATTGGGCGCATATTTTCATCAACATACATAAGACTACAGTCTTTGCACGGGATTTCATATACTACTGGTATATCTAAGTGTTAATTTTTTAATTCTGTTTCGAAAGTTTACCAATCAGAATAAGCGACTGTCTTGAAATGGTTCTTTTATTGTACTTTATTGTTATTATTTCTACTTTTCCGGGTAGTTTGGAGCCCGGTAGTACCATAACCTTAAAATACTTTGTTTTGTCAAATTCTGTGAGCTTCAACTTAGGATAAAATTTACTTAAAACAGCTATCATATTTATATACTGCCTGTTGAGATGAATTAATATATTTGCAATTGTGTATTATGTACTGCGTACTCAGTAACAAATTATTTCAAATAAGACTAGAAGTATAAAACAAAGTCAGCATTAGCGAAAGGTACAGTTTGATGCACACATGCGCTTTGTGCTTACTGAGATTACACTGAGATTATACCTATATGAACTAATTTGTCACAAGAAACTTCAAAAGCTCCTTTTGTTGAGTCACTAGTAAGCACAAAACGCATGTGTGCATGAGAATGTACCTACATTCTAGCTGACTGGATTGTTTTGGTCCTATTTGAACTAATTTGTGACTAGGTAGGAATATCTAATATACAAAATACATTATGGTTGTTCGAAATAATTTACGGGGTAACCATTTACAATGAAACTTTCTTGCAGTCTGCCTAACTGAAACTCCATATAGTCTATACTTGCTAATCTATTGCTTCTTATTGCTAGTAATTTTAAGATAACACTTTTCATTCGATACGGGAAATTAGACTTAGAATTACGAAGACCCCTGAGTATTTATCGTTACTATTCATATCAATTCCTAATTTCTTACCATTTATAATTACTTGCGCATCCAAACAACAGTAATTCTCTCAATTAAAGGTGCCTTCGTTTAATTGAAATTTTACTTGTAAATCTATTGTGATGAGATGGGAACAGATAAAGGGATTCGGAAATATTTCCCAATAATTTTCCGCTGATAAGAGGAATTGGGAACAACCCCCTGTTAGACCCAATAAAGATGAGTTAATTATGGAATATCACGTAACGAAACCATTTGTCTTTCGACGATTACGTAGCAGTTCAAGACAGTTACCTACATTTGCGACGCGCGCTTATCTTGTGAAACGTCAGCTAGTAAATATGAGATTACCAAATAATATGTATAAGCAAAATGGGTTAAATGAAGTTTTACACTTGTTTTATTAGTTTATCTTTATAACTTTTCTGAGCTGTAGATTGATGAAGAGATCTGGATATGGACATTTACAATATTCAGTTGAAAGGAAGAACTACAAACAATCTGGTGTTTGACACAACACAGATCATAGAAATATATGTGTAGTCAATATAAATTAACCGTAGCGTTAAATCGATTATGTAATTCGTCAACTAGACGGAGTTACAAGAGTTGGCGTGGCCGGGAATTAACCCTGGGAGCATTTGCTTGAATATCCAATCGGGAAATTGTGGAAATTAATTGATGAGTTTCCTATAAGAACGAAACCGTTCTGGTGGATCAATAAATTTATGTTGTTATGCATAAATTATATATGTATATATAATTAAAAACTAATAGCCGGATTTTTGATTATGTATATATTGTCAGTAGAAACTAACTATTGCATGAGGTAGTAAATGCAATCCATGTAGTTGGCCGGGTTCATCCTTATTGGGAACAGGTGAATTTCTGTCTAGAATTTTTCGCGGACGGGACCCGAGCCCGTGTACGTTTGCTTTCGAGTCTGAAACTATCCATTGTACCACATATTCCAGGTACTTTACTCAATGTAATGTTATGTATAAATATAATTTCTTCTTTGGCCATTAAACAATAATTCAGTATAAACTCAATATAAATGTGCCCCGATTTCTGTTCTGTTCGCGGCAGATTCTGAACAGGACTTTATGAGATTCTAATAAGGACGCAACCGGTTTTCTGGATGAATTTCCTATTCTAAATGATACAATATTTTATATTTACAACATATATATTCAAAATCCTGTTATTAGACTTCGATTCATTCTAGTTTCTACATGTGGCGAAAATTCTGTTGTATAACGACAGATTTGGAGTGTCTAGTTAAATGTTTAGGTATTAAATGATTCCAACTAGATTCGACTTGAACGAAAAGCTGACCAAAAATATGATTTATTATTTAACTTCAAATTATGTGTAATATGCGGTACGGGAGGCGTAGGATATAGAGTTTCAGACGTCGTAGCATTTAAGCCCAGATTTGAGTGTCATCCGCAGGACACTCTCGCCAGTACTTGAAAAGTTATGAGGACAAGTTTAATGGTTGATCTGTCTTTATTATGTGACTATATATATATACTTTATATATATATATATATATATATATATATATATATATATATTCGAATTCATTTTATTAGAATTCAATTCAATGTATCTTCCCAAAGTAGCATAGTGTCTATAGTATTATGAGAGATTGATGGTAGCTAATTCGAACTCCAGATACAAAGATATTTCTACTAGGTTTCATTTGAGTTAAAGGCTAATCGAAACATTAGCTAGTAGATGATTAAAATTGGATGTAGTATTTGGTACATGTAGCACAGTGGATTGGATTACAGACACCAAAGCAAATGTGCTCCGGATAAATTCCCGTCCGCAGTACATTTTGGACATTATTTGACGGGTTCAATAGAGTGAAACCGATCTGGATGAATTTTCTGCTACTTAATGTTTTTCATAATAGAATATATATTATATATATATATATATATATATATATATATATATATATATATATATATAGCAATGATATTGGAAAATTTGAATTTGAACCCCGACCTGTTGTTTAAATCAATTTAAAGTCATATCGGGTACGCCGGCTCAGACCAGCTTGTATGCGCATTATTTATTTCTTTATCAAAATGTGCTTGGGACCTAATCAATATTTTACCTGAATTTACCACTATTAAACCCATTTTTTGCAGCATGACTAGCTTCATAATATGTAATAAATATTTAAACAAACAAATCATTATCTAAGTTCCTCTAGTAGATGAATTGTACACTTTTTTGTATTAAGACATTAATGGAAAAATGGGAAATTTTAATGGATTTTTATTACAACCGATATTGAAACGCATTAATTACTAGTTTAGTAAAATTCTGTTGCTTATACATAAGATAGTTTCATATGGCTTTCAATTTGCATTTAAATTACACAAAATAAATAACACGAAGACATTATATTTTCCGATTTAATATAGTTAAGCCAACGGGAAAGTTGACTTTAGTCTATCCATTACATTGCTTATACAATGATTGATTGAATGGACGATTACAGCAATTGTTTAAATAAATTTTGTGGCATTTTAATAAACGCCAGTTATTCCATTCATAAATCGTTGCAGAATGTAGTAAAACCTGATTCCGGTACACTTAATGGCTTGTTTCGGTCTTCAGTGATGATGATTATACCTGGACGATAGACTGATTAACGGGAATCAAAGAGCAACTTACATAGTGCTTTGATAAACTGAAATGTGACTTTTACTCGAGTTGTTTCCTTTAGAAACTGTTCAGCAGACATTCCAGTTAAGCATAATTTTTGTATACATTTGAGTATTAAAAACTATGTATGAAGACCGGATATTAGAGAGACATTGAAAAATACTTTTGGAGTTAAAATAAATATAAATATATCTGTCTTGAATTAGGATACCACATTTGCCACAAGTTGTGTTTTATTGCTGTGTGTATGGTGTCAACCCTGAAGATGAGACTGGACATAAGGTCTCGAAATTAGGAAAAGTAGAATGGAAAATCTTGTTACAACGTCATTTTCAGACAATCAGCTGATGGAAGGCTTATAAAAGAAGGGACAAGTGAGAACCCATCAATCGAGGCCAATAATTACCTGAAAATGAACAACATTCAAGATTTTACCGACCTAAGAGTGCTATCAATTGTCCCACACAAGAAAAATGCGGTCAAATCCACACTAAAATAAAAGTTTGCAGTTGGTACTTAACTCAATTCAAGCTTGATTTAAATAATTTTCTACTGGGTTTTCCATTATCTTTAATGTTGAATAAGCTATTCTTACCAAATATTTTATATGCGATTATAGTGCTAACAACTTACATCTCGATTTATTGTTATATTACTAAGTAAATATTTATTTCGCGTTGTGCGATTTCATAAGATTCAACGCTTATTTTCGTCATATTTACCTCTTAAATCTGACACCATATGTTTGAAACAAAAAGTTTAATATGAGTTATTGTTATTACTAAAGACACGTTTATCGAATTTCGAAGAGTTTTTGATGTGTTAGATAATGTTTGTGGCGGAAAACTAATATATTTGCAATTGAGTATTAGGTTTTGTGCACTTAGTAACAAATTATTTCAAATATGATTAGAAAGATAAACCAAAGACAGCATGAACGGAACGTATTATCTCGTGCACATTCGGTTCGTTGTTACTGTCGCTTCATTAGTATGAGCCGGTATTACGCCCTTTACCACTATATATTTGGATGAGGAACGTGGGAAAATTCGACTATATAATCTCATATACGAATGTGTAAACCTGCAGAAGTAAAGCTACCTTCATATAAAGTCTTCGACAATGCGACTTCAAAGCCAACTCACTATATATATTATATATACCAAACAAGTGAAGTGTACAAACACTATGGCTATTGTGTCAGTACCTGATACCAACACTATGGTTGCCGAGTCGGTAAATGATACCAACACAATAGATTTCAATGTATGCTAAAGTTTACCAAAATTGAGAATTAAAACTATTTCTGAACACCTGTTACTCCAGTAAATCCATAATTCTGGTACCTTGTCTCTTTTCGGTAACCATATGTTTGGTATCACGAGAGTCATAAAGTTGATACACTTTGGTTGATATATATATATATATATATATATATATATATATATATATATTATATAGTGAGTTGGCTTTTAAGTCGCATTATCGAAGATTAAATGAAGTTAGCTTCATAATTGCAGGTTTACGCATTCGTATGGGAGATTGTACCGTCGTATTTTCCCACGTTCCTCACCCAAATATATAGTAGGTAAAATGCGTGATACCGGCTCGTACTGATGCATCGCCAGTGAGCACGAAACTATATTATATTATATTTTTCGTTCATGCTGACTGGTTTACCCTTCTGGTTATATTTGAACTAATTTGTTACTAGGTGCACAACACCTAATACACAATTGCACTTTTGATGTGGTCAATTTTGAGTCGTTTATCTCAACACTATAGTTTTTCATTATTATTCTTCATTTGAAAATTATTACACACACGGTCATATGCAAGGGCTTCATAATAGTACCATTATTTGATCGCTTATGCTATCTTCCTGCTACAAGTTACTCCCATCCTCAATGCCAAATGACTAACTATGACATCAATTACATTAGAGCTTTAGATAATTCTTCATTGCTATTATATATTTGTATGAATGGTTGCATACTCTGTGTGAATGCCCAATTGTAACCGTATCAGTACTAAAAATTTAATACTAACACGCTATTTCTTATCAAATTTCCGCTAAATCTCGACAATTCCAAATAGTATCAGGAAGAGAATTGGCCATGCCCATTGAATGTCCGGTTTGCGCAAATTGTAACATCAGCTCATGAGTGCCAATCTATTCGTACACCATATTGTAATGATTCCCGGTATAATTTGCATATTTGTCCATGTTTTTGCTTTTTAAATTGATTTAACAACGTACAATGTAAAATCTTTCGGGGTTACGGGTTTAGTAGGCATGGATCGTGAATAATTCAATTGAAAAAAACAACTGACTAAATATACAGTTTTACAACAGTTGAAATAGGCCGGAGGTCACGTGGAGCATATGTTAAATGATTGAGTATTATTTTTTAGAAGTTTTGCGAAAATATCGTGAACAAAATACGTAGAATGTTTTTCATTTTCGGTTTAGCAGTAATTTAAAATAGGCTATTGCCAGTATTCGTTGTTATATTTTCAATGTTTTGCATTGAGAACGAAACATAAATCATGCCTCTTAATTTCGATACATCACCAGACGACGCCAGGAAGCCGACCTTCGTTTAAAATTCTGTGATTAATTTCTGAATTTCATTTATTATGAAAAATAGTAGAAATAAGAAAGTTAATATTTTCTTATGATTTAATGATATTCTTAGTGTGCATTCAACTTTATCTTTATTATCTCGCTACGATTCAATGATTTTTAGTTTCCGGAAAATATGAATTTTACCACACACATGCAAGAGAGAGAGAAAAAGTTCTAAATAATAACGAAATCACGAACCTGAACACATTGATACCCCAATTCTGTACAAGCAAGTAACTGCGAGAACACGATGTCAAATTGCAGTAAGGAACATGGTTGTGAAGCGTCAAAAGACGTTTCGTCAATTGACTACTTTGGCACGTATGATGAATCATGTAAAACACGTTTTGCCTCAAAAGCATGTTTGGGAATTTCAAGATTTTCCTGCTATGATGGCTGTGGATTTTTTCCATTTTCTAACAACAGTTTTCTAGCTGAAATAGGTGCAAGACAGCCATTTCATTCGCGTCACGTTAATTCTGTTTGTGATAGCAATCCCATGCTGCTGATTGGATTAAATACACCAAATATGAACTCGGCATCTGACAAGCAGAACGACCATCCCGGTGTCGGCAATTATGCTAAATCAAAAAGCAAACAATTAAATAGTGTCGGTTTATTAAAGGACCGCACTTTTGGGGCAAACTTCATGGCTCCTGTCTTACCAGCTACGCAGTTGTCTAAAAATTCTCTAATGCACCAGCTTTTGCACAAAGAAGCTGACGAGAAATTTAAACAAGCCCATCTGACCAATGTTCCCCAGTTTGACGATATAAGTCAGTGTGGAAATATTCCTAACGACGAAATAGGATTAGAGACGAATAGATCATGTAGTGTAACTAAGGCACAACTGGACGCGCCGGTGTGTACAGTAGAGCATACCAACGAGCGTAGTTGCTTCAACAGCCTGGCCAACAAATGGGACAACAAAGTAGCTTTAGAAAACTGTAGCCATACAAGAAAATGCGTAAATTATTTGGCGGAACATGAAAACGACTGTCGAGCACATCAAATTGCGTAAGCCGATGCATGAATACGTTGACTTGCTTTATTGCATGTCGCCCCTCTTAAGCATGAAGAGCACTGTTTTTAATTACTACATACATTTTGCTGCAAGAAATGGACATATGTGCACTCATGTATGCTAACAGGTCTGTTATCAACTTAACCGCATGTTTTATCATAATCCGGGTGTTGTGGTGTAGATAAAGATAATTGACTGGAAGAATTGTAAGGCATGCGTGACAATACCATTTAATTAGGCGTATATAGGATTAACCTTGTTTTTATGGATAAATCTGCCTCATTTCTGATGTCTCGCATAGATTTTGTAACTTACTGGAATGTCAATCGACCTGTTTCCCCACTCACAAGTTTTGCTAAAATTCATGGTTTTTTGTATTATTTAGCGCGATTTAATAGTTAGCCTGATTTTTGTCATGCAAAAAATACGCCTTTTGACATAATTTGTTAATGCCTATTTTTAAGTGAGAGCATCGGCATCGCTTTATTTACAGCAAAAAGAAGAGTTTATTGAAGTACACATACACAAATGTCTGGAAACATCAATCAAAAATATCATATAAAGCGTCTTTGCTATTGGGAGATATCGGCATTGCCAAGCATCAAGCTATGTATTTCAATCAAAAGGCCTGCTGTTCAATAATTATTAACTGCATACATTTAGGAAAATGCCAAAGTTGAGCAGAAATGAGTTTCGGTTTATTCTACCTGAAGCGTTTGATCTGCGAAATGGAACTTCCGTGAACATACCTCCATTTAGTTTTATTATTTTAAGACTCAATTTCAGATTATTATTATTCCTTTCTGTATTAAAACTTGTGATTTCACTCAACAGTGAACTCAGGCTATTCTTTATGTCAGCGTACGCTAAACTGACAGTTTACCTACGCACCTGGTTGTTATTTTGAATTATAAATAAACGAGCTAATAAAAGTAAAACACAACTTACAATATAAAATTTAAAAAATTAAATGAGAAAAAAAATTGCTTATCGAAAATATAACAGAATTTTAAAAAACAAACTCAATATTGATCATTTTTATCAATTAGTGTTAAATTTTATTGCCTATATATGTATATGTGGCGAAAACTGCAAACAGTTAATGTCCGTGACTGCATGGAAATTGTGCAACCGACATTTCCAGTCAAGTTCAATGTATGCGAGATTTCTAGAGGTGAGAGCCGCATATCTAAATTTGATTTCCATATATATTCAATGCGGTTTGATCCTCAATAGTCAGTTTGCCGTCGTACTCTGTTGATGATGATCATAGAAGGTCGAAACGCGTCAATGCGTTGCGGCTGGCGGTAGTTTTGTTATGTTGTTCGATGACTGGTTAAATACAATAGGATTGGTGTTAACTTCATGCTCGCAAACATGATTTAAAGAATTGTTACCATCACCCGCGCAATCAACTAGTGTTAAATTGTACTGCCAATATTGATCTATCTGTGTAATTCCTTTATACGAAACAGTTGAATTTTTAATAAAGAAAATGCAAAAAGAACGCCCAAATTCTCCTCTTCTGGTTTCAAGTATTATGCAGTGCGATGTTAGCAAAAATATTAAGTGATTGAAGTAATAATACGATGTTACTTTTTAAAATTTCACAGCGGGAATTAATTAATGTTGAGATTTATTATATATATTTCTTGTTGAACCAAAATGAATTTCAAGTGCTAGACTTTCATTTCGTTCGAATGAAGACATGGCTTGCAACAATCAAATCGGACATGGAACTCCTAGGTTTACGCAATGTTTATGGTCCGCGTCACTGGGAGCGTCATTGGCCCTCTTTATGTGCCGAAATGGCTGCCAACCGCCCGGCATGGAAAGGCTTAATCCGGGATATCAATGGAGCCGGCTTATCCTCTAAAAGGAGTCAGCCGCAGTAAAGTAAATTAAAGTATTTCGTTCGAATTAAGAAGCTATTCAGAAGTTGCTGGCACTGACAGCGGGAATCGAATTAATGAAAATTCGATTCAAATTCATACAGCATATCTCTAACGTCGCAAGGTTTGCTAAATTAATGCAACTATTAGATCTATACCAATAACACTTGACTAGATTTTCCATTTTATAAGACCTGTTTGAGTACTGTGGTGTTGAAGATGGGCTATTTTGCTCTGAACAGAAAAGTTGAATGTGTCATCGTTTTTGGAAGTTCTGGTTAATGAAGAATATTTTCCAAGACGTACGAACTCAGGATCTTGGCGATGAATTTAATTTGCAATATTTTGCAATGTGTAGTTTGTATCTTCCAAATATATAGTGCGGAAATAATGTCCTTAAAAAGTTACGCATTGTTCAATATCACGAATAGGATACATTATACAACAAAATTTTACGCCTTGTATTTTGTTCATTTTGAATTTTTTCATGGTTATTTATTTTTGTATTGGTACGAATTACAAATGAGATTAAGGTTAATTTAGAAAAGAAATGTAAGATGAAGTTTTCAAGGTAGCCTGTGCTCTTCTTTAGACACGCGTTTCTCAACACAGAATGAATCGTTTTAGAAAAAGAAATGTAAATATAATTAAACGAACATTGGTTACGTGGGCGGTGAAAACAATTATTATAATCAAGGTTGCGTTCTTGATATAAGCACCTGACCCATTAATTACTTACATGTCAGTATAAACTAAGAATTGTATAGTGTAGAAAAGGCAATTCATCCAGTATTGCAATTTTTACACTGTACACTTCTTAGTTTATACTGTAAGTAATTAATGGGTCAGGTGCTTATATCAAGACCGCAACCTTGATTATAATAAATGTAAATATGCTATCTGTATTATTGGAAATGAAATCCTAAATTCGTAGTACTGCACGATATAAATTTTACTGAGTTAACTGGAGATAGAATCGGTGTACAAAATAGGTTAGGCTGTTCTTGCTGGTGTGCACGACACGTTAACAATGGCTTTTTCAATTCACACGTGGTCGATTATGTTTGAAATTTGTTTACTGTTGATCTGCGTTTTTGTGTGCTCGCACGTGTGGAGGTACCTTTTTCAGGTGGTGTAGAAATTTGGCCTCACTATCGCCTGTCCTTAAGTTGTGCACCTATAAAAGTGCTTGAACAAACTAATAAACTGTAACCTTATATATTGTTTCGTGTTAATTAAAACACAAGCAGAGGTTTTTTTTAAAATATTGATAGCAGCGTTGACAACAGACATATCTGGAATCATGTTTTATTATGTGTATAACGACCGATTGCAGTGACAATAATGCTGGTGCTGACACCATTAATTTTAACCAAATTCTATACTTAGTTTTTGTTTCGTGAAGCAAGGACAGAATCATTGAAAACAGTAGACATAATGACCCGATTACAGATGCAATTAGCATTTAAGCCTAACCTTGGTGCATTTTAAATTAACTGAATTTACTTGGATAGTCAGACAGATAGACAGATCATACTGCAATGCACCGACATACAAGTACTGATGTTTTACTTGCGCATAGCCACGAAATTCATATTAACATGCAGGCTGTAAATGAACTCTATGTCGCCAACTTGAAGTGCCGAGTCGGTGAGCAAACAGTGCATCGTAGCCGTGTTAGACAGACGCATGTTTCAACACGATTAATTATATTTCATAGACCATATCTAAAAATCGGTATCAGATGCTGGCTTATCATCGTAATGGCCTTGTCTTTACTCACCTTCAAACAATATTAGTTGACCTAAGTGGGGTCATGGACGTTTGCTGTCACATCTGTTCAGATAATTATAAATGTGCGATAGTTAATGACAAAAACACAGATATAGCGAGAACGATTAATCAAAATAATGCGCTCTATGGTCAAATTAACCGATCAAATACAAGATTATTTCAGTCTTATTCAGACACTTCTTTGTTATAGGTGGGAAAACACGCTTTAAGACTCATAAAAATATCGACAAGTCTGCACTACGAATGTTGGCCTTTAATGACAAACACTTCCTCATAAGTCGGCACAATCATCGTTCAGATTTGAACTCATGACATTTATGTCATATGTTCATGGCTAACTCTTCAGTATTGTCGTCTTTACATTACTATTGAATAACTGTTTATATTTTTCCTCGAGATATTTCGATATTCACTTTCGAGTATTTTCATCACTCGACAATTCATCACGCCAGAGAAAGGCAAATAATGAAGAAAGTGGGAGATATAGTTTAAAGGCTTAATTTGCAATTATGCTTAGCTGATCTCATAATGACAATTAAAATTTTACTCGGTAGGTGTGCAGTGCGTATATGTGCCTTTATTGGTGTCAAGCTTCCAGTTAAATTTAATTACTTAACGTGTGCGTCCAACTTGTTGAAACTACCGTGACTGAATATATATGTTCAGTTTTACACGTGTAACTCAAACTTTTATTATGACGAAATGAAAATTGACGTGAATGGTTATTATGTATGTACAAATTTCATATACTAATAGTTACAACATTCCACGAAAAATGGTCAAATTGTAAATGTATAAACTAGTGGCTTCACTAAAATAATAAATGAAGATAACTGAAGGCCCGACCTGAGATTAAATACCAAAAGAAGATTTACAGTAATATTGTTAAGTAAGATGATAATTGGCGTAATGTATCGCCAAAATGTACCTCATAAAATTGGTAAGGGAGTAGATGAGGAAAATATGAAGGGTAATGCTGAAAATTCTCCTTAAGTTGATTAATTATTTGTAAATTTATTGTGACATATAAGCTTATTCTGATCAGTCCTTAAAAATATAATCTTAGGCAGGTGCTGTAAGTAATAAGTAACGAGACTAATTAAATGTACAATATTACCATAAAAATGCCCAAAATCATAAAGCAAATGGATCTGCTGGCTATTTTAGTAATCGGCCGTCATAGGGATGAGAATGAGCAGTTTTCCCATCAACCGAAAGTCATCCTTTTACATATCATCGACTTTCCTATCATCTTTTAAAGTACTAGTAAATCAAAACTAAATAACTGCTTTGTCGACAAATCGTTTTTGTCTTCCTAAGCTTTGTCGAGGAAATGTAAATAACGCGAATAAACAAGTATTTAAATATTTTTCCATGATAAATGTCTATAAGATCCCTTCTTAATATAGGCATATACCCCACTTTATAATGAGAGCTCCGGGTAGATAATGAGGCTTGGTGTTGAAAGTAAAATTACCTGGAGCTCCTATAAGGCAACATTCGGTGGAAACAGATCGTGTTACCGTAAAGTTGATTCAATTAGTACTTTCTTAATTGTGGACAATTTGACACTATGCATTCAAATGTCATTGTCAGTGCTGACTACCACTAAGAAATTGCTTAGTAACATATCCTGCGGTTAGACTATATTTGTGGCGGAGAATTAATATATTTGCAAATGTGTATTTGGTGTTGCGCACCTAAAAACCAATGTTCACTAATTTATACTTCCCGTCCATGCTGTTTGGATTTCTCCTTCTGGTTATATTTGAACTAATTGTTACTGGATAGGAGATTGTTCTATCCTATTTTCCCAAACTCCTCACCAAAATATATAGTGGGTAAAGGGCGTAATACTGGCTCCTACTGGCTAGTCGCCAGTAAGTACGAAACGAATGGGCACGAGATTATAATTTCTGTTCATGCTGTAATTGGTTTATTCTTCTGGTCTTATTTGAAATAATTTGTTACTAAGTGCGCAAGACCTAATACACAATTAAATGTCTTGCAGTTGCCATTAGATCTGGCATTTGTAGCTATGCTTATTAATAGGTGAACTTGGAGTCATTATTATAAGCTGGTCATGAAGAGTTCTATCGTATCATGGAGCAATGGTGAGTTGGCGTTATATTAAGGACTTCGTTGATTGTGTGTTTAATTTACAGTGGCAGTTCTGGCTACTATTTTATTATTACCATTTAATGGTGGAAATTTTGTCTATTATGTAATTGCTGTTTTCTAATTATAATTTATTTAATTTATAGCATCAGTGTATATTTAATTATATATATAGTACCATTATTAATTTAACATTTGTTTCTAAATAAATATCCACAAATTGCACAGATCGAAACACTTAATATTTACTTAAAACACAAAAACGGGAAAGTTAAATTGGTTAAATTATATTGCATTCTAAATTTACGGAATTTAAAACTATGACAAATGTTCTACATACACTCATAGAAGGAATTGTTCTAGACACAATAGTAAAGAAACGAAAGCTTTTTTGAAATACGATCTAACGATTGAAGGGTAATCGGATCTCAAGCATTGCTTGTCGAGAATAATTCGTGCACGAACGCAGGCACACAAACAAATATGTACAAGTCAATACATAATAAATTTCGTAATACTCGTTCAATGCCTGAACAAATATTGGAAATGAAAATCCGGCAAATTTTTACTCAAGTGTACGGCTTTGTACAATTTTTAATCAAAGAAACATTATTATATTGTGAGGAACTGCAAATGCTGTTAAAAATTATATGCATTTTTCTCTTAGTAAAAATTTAACTTGCTAAACAAATATAAAGAACTACTTAAAACATTGTAAGTCATGAATTACATAGCAGCTATTTATAATTATTTGGTAATTTTAAGTAAAACATTAGTTTACAAATAGCCAGCTATTTTTCTGGAGTCCATATGTGCTGACAGATTGTGCGCTTTTTATTGAAAAATAATCAAATTAATTGGTTATGTGTGGGTTAGGTTTGATCAGTGTTTTACATTATATGATGAAAACTGCAAATCATACTTAGAACATGCCAGTCTAATCTATTTAAAGTTATGAAATACTACGAAGATCCTTACGTATGGAGGACCTACTGATGAGTAATAAAATCAATTCAAAATGATGAAATACAGAACGCAGTTGATAAACGAAAACTTCGCTTCCCAAAGGCATACCCCAGGCCGCATGTGTAACTGGATTTATCAAAGAAAGGCCAAAATTAGGATGACGAAACTGCTGCTTGCGACACCCTATTTTTTTAGTTGAATAAACATTGCTAACTATGTGCATGAGCTGGGCCTAACTTGTGAAATTGTCTGTATTTGTCTGCATGCGTTTAAAAAAAATCTGTTTATGTGACGGCATGAGCGTTTCTTACAATCCGTTTAATTTATTTGTGCCTCTGGCATTCTTTATTTGAAAAGGTGGTTAAACTCTATCTCATTAAAGCTATTCGAAATTTGCAACGTAAAAATTACAATATTTTAGTTAGAACGAGTACTAGACAATGATTTCTCTTTCTTACATTGTCGTGTAATACTGATTCTTTAAATTGAAATTTAATGTTTAACATTACAATACAATCGATAATTTCATTCACTGCTGCATTTAAAAGTCCCTCTGCATAAAGTTATGTAGGATTTAAAATATTTTAGACATTTCGAATAGCATTTGTAACTTCGCACTATAGTTAACGTAATTTTAATTGGTTTTGCTTTAGGTTAGCTAAATACAAATACCATTGTTTCAAATAATCCGACAAACAAAAATGGTTTTAATTTATAAGGCGTTATTAAATAAGTTAGCTGTCGAGAAAATATTTCTCATATCTTGTAGAACACAAAAGCCTGTCTTTTTCTCCGCATGTTATTTTTTCTGGTAATATTTGTTCGCTCAAAACGCATCTTAACACAATCTGGACAATGTAAATCCTATGTGGACATTCCCTTTGGTTCTGTTTTTTGGTCAGTAAACCTCATTTCGCTCCCAAGCAATCATGTAAATATTCCGAAAAAATGCTAAAGAATTTCTAATTTTTAAATCCTTATTTAGAAACTTTACTTTAAATGCCATTTTTAGCAAACGTTTTACGTGAAGGCGGAACTATATACGTAGCCGTTCTTGTTTTTAGGCAATATATATATTGGGAAGCAAGTTAAACAAATAATTATGCCTTCTTTCTACTGTACTTAAAATAGTAAGGAATTGATTCAATTAAAGTTCGTTTTATTTTTGGTTTTGATAATTTAAACAGGTACGTTAATAAGGCTTTTTTTGATTTTGTGAGTAATGCATATATAATTATAAAATGTGTTAAAAAAATATGATGGCATATTTTGCAAACTCTCATCAAAAACGATTCTTGTATGTTGAAGCCGAGCAAAGACTTGTGATTATAGTCTTCTATAAATCAGGTTTATAGGCTTTAGAAATGCGGGCTGTTATATAATTCATAGTACCCTTCCCATGCTCAACGATTAATTTACTTTTTATCTTTGCACATGAGAGGAATATTGGGAAACAAAAATTAATATTATTTTATATTAGCTGTAAAGTTGAATTAACCTCAAGTCTTACATTTTAACACGACGACTGATGGATTCCTGTACGCTGGTGTTAAATGCAAGCTGACACATGTCAGTACGTGTAACCTACAGCTGATGCACATAGCAATTTTTTCGGCATCATAATATGGAATTAATGATTATCCTAACAAAGAAAATTCGATTTCCTTAGTACATACATTGTTTTTCTTTGAGTATGTGACAATTGTAACTGGTCGAATTGTCGATTAATTTTGAATATTCCGTTAAAAATTTTATTGACATTCTCAGACTATTACTCTAAACAAATATGGTGGATGTATTATTCTTTTACAGCCAATATATAACCAAAAACCGAAGTGTTTCTAGGCGCTAGATCAATTTTACTCGTTTGATGATAAAGAAACAGAAAAGTAGATCAGGTGTTCCTAAGAACACTGTCATCTAGATGCTGTTAAGTATAACTTTTGGAATCAATGTTCAAACATTTTTTAAATTCTATATCAATATAGTTAAAATTGACCTTAAATCTCGTTTTTTATTATATAGCTGCTCAAGATTTGTCATCGATCTGACTCCAATTGAGATTACTTTACGTGGATTTTCTTACGCGTAATGGACACACCGTTTTATCATAATCCTGATTGATAACTTTCCCCATTAAAACAGTTTCTAATATGTTATATTTTTATTGGGCTCTGCTACTTCGTTCGAAAAACTTCTATTCTCTAGATTTATCACTGCTGTTTTAACTTACTTACAAACAAACGAATGGTCTAATTTTAGTGTAATATTGCATTCCTCTTACTTCCGCAAACATTTTCAACATTTGCATAAATCTTAAGTGTGGTATTATAAATCAAACTTAGTCCAGACATATATTAATTTGTGAAGCGTCATCATTGCGACTGTCCATTGAATCGAAGTCGATACTGTTATTATTTTCGATCTCTTAAACATTTTCCCACCAACAATAAAGGGTTATTTGGAAAGATTTGCTAAAAAGAAACATCACAGCTAATTTTCACAATTTTCATCTAAATAATATTTTTAGATTTGTTTAAAAGTTTGTTTCATAAACAGGCGTGAAGTCCATAGATAAATTTATTACCTTTTCAATGCCGCGTTTTGCGTACGCGGGTAATAGCTGTACACGGGCAGTTACACAAAGATACGATTTTTCACAATTTCCAATTTTGTTTTGTCTTTGATTGGGTTGACTTGTTCTTCGTTCAACTGGAAATGCGGTTCTATCACATCTTTGTTTACTGGCGACGTTTCGGTGCCTACTTTCCAGCACCATCCTCAGGCAACACAACACTGATCACAATAGCAGATTTAAGCAAATTAATTCAATATTAAACAATTAATGCTTTCAGGTTTTAGATTAGATGTTGTAAATAGTTCCACTGAAGCTATTATATGATTTTTAATGTCGAGTACATGTGTTTCATTCCTTCTTAATAATGTTGGCATACTTCTTTGTTGAATTATCAGAAATTTCAGGAAAATGAGGAAGTATCTAGACAATTTTTTTTCCTTTTATTTTTACGAGCAATAAAATAGGGAAATTTACTATATGCTAAAATTCAAAATGTCAGTCGCTTACACTTCTCATGGAAAACAGAACAGTACAACTGAAATACTTCGTGAATTATCCACAATCAATTGCACTTTTGTACAGGATGTAAAAATCTGGTAAATATATGCGTATCTGAGTACTTTAATGCTACTGTCAAAGTATAATTTTTTATATAATTATCCAAATGACGTGCTAAAACTAATACAATTGTCAGTTACAGCGACATATGTATAGCCGTTTTATTGTAGCTAAATATTATAAATATAATGAAAAATTTCTAACGTAACCTTTCCAAACTCAACGATTTCATATCTAAAAAGTAGTTGACATCTAACAAACATGAGTGAATTTGTTTATTTTAAATTTTAATACAATTTTTACCAACACGGCAGAACGTCGGATGCTCAAATTTGAATTCGTCAAAATTTATCTCCTATAAGTAATTGACGTCACATCTAAATAAATTAATGTCATACTCCGATAGGAAATAAATTTATTCTAGCCCCTTTGTCTGTATTTACGCCTTGATGTCAGAGTTTATATTTGAGAATTTTAACAAGCCTCATAATTACTAAGTGTACGGCTATGAAAAAGCCAAATAGTTTAAAAATGATAAAAGATTCAAAAACTGAAAATTTGTTTACACCTGCAGATTTGCAGATCGTCTGATAAACATATATGTTACAATGTATACGAGACTACTAGAGGTAAGAGCCGCATATCTTACTTTGCAGTTTGATCCTTGCCAGTCATTTGGCCGGTGTAATCTGGTGATGGTAATAGAAAGTCAAACGCGTCAATACGTGCGAATGGCGGTAGTTTAGCTATGTTGTTCGACGACTGTTGTAATTCAATGTGAGTTTTGTTTCCATCAAGCTCGCAAACTTGATCTATAGAATTGTTACCACCACTCGCGCAACCATTGATTTTTTAGTTGTATTATCTATGAAACATTGTTTTGATAAAGAGAAACTTGATGAAAATGAGAACGTGAAGAAAATCTCGGGATAAAATTGCATTAATTTGTTTGAAAGACAATAGCTCGAATAAATATTTTTATATCTTATATTAAATTGAAAAAAATAAGAAATTAAAAGAAGTAGCAGGAGAAGTAAAACGGACACAGACTATAATGCACAATAATAGCAAAAATAGAAATAATTACTATTAAAATATTAAAAATATGAAATATGCTGAAAGTAAAATAATGAGTAAATCCAAGAAAAAAATGACTTAAAACATTTAATGTCATTTATTAAAACTTAATTTAATTATATAAATCTATATAATTCCGGCTATAAATCTTATGAGGATATATTTCATGAAAGTATATTTGCGGAATTTGATAATATAAATATGTTGGGTATAATTTAAAGATCAAATAAAATAGAAATATAATTCATCTCCTTGACGGAGTACTCAGAGATATCGCTTTGGGCAAAGAAGTGCACTTTTATATATACGGATTTCTAAACTGATGTCTTAAATATAAATAAATGTTGTATTGGACCTTTAAATTCATTCGCCTGTATAAAGGCTGCTTGCTAGATAATTGACTGCCTATGCTCACTTAGTAACCAAATAAATACATGTACACAATAATCGTAGCTGTTATTTAACAGTTTTAAACAAGAAAAATTTGAATATAGATTTTAAAATGTGAGCATTAACTAGGATTTCTGTTATTTAGTGTAAAAGGGACTTACTGCCAAGTGTCTAAATTTTCAGCCTCAACTTAACAAACTTAGTCGTGAACCGAAAATTTGAAGATGTTTCTAAATATCAGCTATATGACAGAGACTTACTTTGTGCATATTCCTGCATGCAGTAAATATATTTTTTCAGACTACTAGTTAGCCTGTCAGTAGTTGGAACTGGTGGTATGTTTGCTATTTTGTGCGACTTGTTAAGCTACATGGGCATGATGCCTATCTTTATTTCGCAAACTTAATATAAATATTTTTTAGCTACTCACGCAATAAATAATTGCTTTTGATTCATCCAATTTTATGCATTTGTTCTGTGAGACGCGGGTGCCAGGCCGGGAGATCAATCAGGAAAATTCCACTAAAATGCGGACTTCCATGCATGATTTATTCTCAATTCAAATTACAAATGCATAAATTTGGCGGAACAAATATTTGTAAATTACATTAAGTGCCCTTGGACGCCATTGCCACATCGGGCGATCAATCATTACGTTTTTCTGAAAATGTAGACTTCAATACAGTGTTTGTTACTCAATTAAAATTGCAAATGCATAAAAATGACTGAAATAAATTTATACGTGACCTTAATGGCTGTGAGACGCCATACCCAGGTGGAGAGATCAATCATTACATTTCACTTAGGTGCAGATTTCCATGCATAGTTTATTTCCCAATTCATACTAAAAATTCATAAATATGTCTGAACTAAAATTTATACATGACCTTATGTACCGTAGGACGTCTTTGCCACATCGAGAGATCAATCATTATATTTAATTCAAATTCAGGTTTCCATGCATTATTTATTTCTCAATTAATATCATAAATGAATTTGTATTGTATAATTTATATATGAGATGAAAAAAGTTAAAAATCGTTTTGCTGGTCTCTGCATGGCAATTGTACAGCCAACTATCTGATATTTGCTTACGAAAAGTAAGTTAAAATATTGTATAATAGTTATAAAATTAAGTCATTTATTGCGCTGTTGATAATGAAATTTCCATTAAGTCTATTTTATTTAATCGGTCGCATAATATGGCTAAACCAACGCGACCAAATAATTATTTAATTCTGTCATTTATGAATGTGTGCCAAATATGTGCAAAAGTTGCATGGTCGACATTTCTCGTGGAAAGCAATGTATGCCAGATTTTTTGAAAATCGAAATACAGTTTTTAATTTCCATACTTTCTACATGTGTCGCAGTTTGATTCTCGTTAGTCAGCTTTCTGTAGTGCTCTGATTATGACTATTGACCGTTGAAACTCGTCACATCTGGTGACTACCGTTTGTTTAATTATTTTTATCTGTTTAATTAAATTAGGTTTAGTTTTTTTATTGAGCTTGCAAACATGATTTAAAGAAATAAAATCGTTTGTTTTTAAGATTTTGTTTTATTATGCAGTAAACATTCTTCAGAGAAACGCAGGTGTTTTGCTTAAATAGGCGTTATTCTTAAGCGCAGTTCTAATTTGTCGACCTGGCAAATTTATATGACATTTAAGAATTATTTCTTGAGTCATCAATGAATCCAAACTATACATGAATTTTTATTATTGATTCTCCTGTACTAATTAACTGTCTTGATGCACTTCTTTGACATCTATCTCATAGTTAAATCTTGATGTCTAAAAAATTTTACGCAGTAATGTGACCTAGTTAGGAAATTTTTCTTAAGAATCCTTGTAAATGGAGATTTTACACGATCAACTGATGCATTGCAATCTACTTTTTAAATTGTTATAAATATTTTTCGAGAAATATGTGTAGGTTCGAACCGTCCAATTATTCTTTTATACTGCTTACCAGTTTTATCATTAACTTAACTTACACTTGTAACCGTTAAACGCGCATCTGAATTCTTTTTGTTATGAATCTTTATCAATATATTTGCTAAATATCTTTTGGATGTTTGATTCCCATTTCCAAGTACGCATCTGTTTTGTCTTCGACCAGGCTGGGTGCGTATTCGTCCCTTTGTTCTGAAGGCTTCAACATCGTTCATATTAACCACTGGAAATGAGATGCGATCTAATCTTCTTCAATTAGTAATATACTGCGTAATCCTTTGCTCGAGTAAGGTGTTCGCGAATTTGTTTTCATTTCACATAATAGGCATCAATTTCTATTAGTTCTCAAAATATTAGTATTATATTTTGGATGTTTTTTTTCAATAAACGTCAGATTATACACTTCAAGAAAATGTATTCAAATTAAATATATTTATTTATTCCACGTTTACCATCAATGAAATAATTCGCCACACACGAAGAAAGTTTTGTAGGCCACATATACAATTAGGAGTTATGTAATCAGATTCTTGCTATAGTTTTAACTGCACTAAATGTTACAAAAATTTCTTAATACTGAAGACTTATTAATGAGACAAAATTATTTTCTACGCACCTTCGTTTTTGCTACAATTTTTGCTTTTTTCCACGTGAAATTCCATTCTATTGTTCAGGATTGCAAAAATAAAATATCGATTTTATAGAATTTACGAATGGAATTTCGCAAAATTTCCGGAGCAATGTTAGAAATAAAAGGCATTTTGTTTAATTAGTATTATTAATATATTATTTCACTTATTTTTATTTATTCATAAATTTTGTACAATAGCTTGATCGTAGATATAATTATCTTAAATTTAATCCTAAAACTGTCATTTAATTTAGTTTAATCATAAAACTGGTCTCATTCTTATTCACAGCACAAAAAAATCAACGTCAATTTATTAAAGTTTCAACTCGAATTATGTCTAGTGTATTAGGTTTTTATACGATATTTTGTAAATCTCATTTGAAGTTATGTTTTTATAATAAGTTATTCTAGAAAACGCTGTTTGAATTTATTGTAGTGGATGTGCCAGTTTTGCGTATTTCATTACAAAGCTGCTAGCTTGTAATATGTTTACTCGTAACTAGTCAACAGCTTTATGTGTGCCTAAACGTGCTCGATCACATTTCGACTGATGTTTCACACGTTTAAAAAGTCCTGTGGTAGGAATTAATGATTCAGCCTACTGGCTCTATGGGTGTAATTGCGAAGAAATCATAACTGATAAGTAGAGCATTTCTCTAATTTTTTGCCTAAAGACTCTAGAAATGAACATATTAAAACATTTTCAAAAAACGAAATAAACAAAAAATATTGATGTTAAAAAGTGTGAAACCGATTAATGTCAAATTATTTACGTAAATCGCCTCCATTTCTGTTTTAATGTTAATGCATGCTGTAACGACACAAATTAA